>CCAG010014591.1:0-51428 GCA_001077435.1 Glossina morsitans morsitans
AATACACGAGATTTGCCAACGTCGTACTTAAACTAGCTCTTAATCCTAAAAGTCACTACGATTCGAAAATTAATTGTTGTTAACTATTATCGGTAGCCAAGCTTATGCATGGTTGCAATGGCTTAGGGGTTCATTTGCAACTAGGTTCTGTACCGGTTGTGGGTGTGTCTCTGTGCTAATTGTATACATGCTTTTTTCCTTTTCTTTTTTTCTTTTTTCCTTTTATTTGTTTTATTGTACTTATACTAAGTTTTTTTAATAATAATTAATTTAAGATTTACTTTAAGAGTCATTTGAACTCGACTGTCGTTTGTTTTAGTTGAGTTTCTGTATAAGTGGAATAAATAAATAAATAAAATAAAATAAATAAATAAAAATAATTCCTAAACATAGAAAATTACTTTATAATGAGTCTCAAAGATACTGCTTTTTTGCTCGAAATATATAAACGCTTGTTACAGCTAGTGCACTGTCCAAACATAAAAATTTATTTTACTATTTTGTACCATTGTGGAATACATATTAAAATATACAAAACAAACAAACAAAATATTGTTCCAGTACACAAGAAAATTAAAAAAGTTTAACTACTCAACAAACATAGCGTCATTAATATTATTATTACTTAAGAAGTATTAATAAGGATTTAATGGAAATTCAACAATAGTTAAACCAATTATATGAAAGGTTTAAATATACCAAGTGCTAAGGAGCCAAGCATTACTTTGATCGCCATACCAATGATCTTGTATGTAGACCGCTTCATTGAAGTGACTTCACTCATAAGAGTTGTGGTTCTATCCCGGTCGCAAACCTTATGAGTAGAACAATTCATCTTGTGCGGTCTTTCGAAAATAAGTGTGAGAAGCGTGTACGCGCTCAACCGCTTCAGGAAATGTTACAATTGTTTTAATTATTAATTATTGTACAGCAAAATGTAAAATTTATTACCACCTAGCATGTCCTACTTTTTGTGGAACCAAATTTTTGTGTCGGCGTTGATGCTACCATTCGTTGGTAATCTCCAGGATCTCACAGCTTCCTTGGATCAGCTTAAGGGGATCATCAGCGGTATATGTTTTGTCCTTAAAGCATTGCTTGGTCCAATTGTTTGTAATACAGGTTTCAAAACCGCGTTGGAAACTCGAACTTATTGCAGAAATCTACGTGAAAAAATATAAATAAACATATGTATGTATCACAAATATATCCAAAACCACTTACATATTTTCAGGTAGTGTAAGGGGACGAGCCCTTTGTGTCTTATAAGAATTCCATGTCGCGTAGGCCAGTCCGTTTCCATCAAAATGGTATAAAATAATGTATTCAAGCACACTGCTTAATATTTATATATTGATTAACACGATTATTGACAATGATTTATTAACATTTCACTACATATTACTTATCTTTCACGAATTCATACTTTTTGCTCAACAACTTCCCCTTTTGTTTGTTTGGCTAATTAGTTTATTTGTAATTATTCGTTTTGGTTCAGCTGATTGCAAGTAAACAATTTTGCTTGAAATTTATTTTGTTTTCAATTTACCGCAGTTTTCTCTTATAAATGCAACGTTAAACAATCATTACCAATGCAAAACGTGAGGTTTTAGTTTTCGCGTAATTTGCTAAGTGTGATAGAATGTATTTTGTGCACACCTCAAAGCAAAAAAAGGACCGTCATCAATAAATGCTGAATGCTGTCACATACGTGAAGCGACAGCAGCCGATAAACGGGCTAGCTTTCAGATACGTACATTTGTATTTAAAATTTGGCAAAGACATCGGAAGTTCTTCCACCCGGATTGGTATTGAAAATAGGCCAAATCAGTCGAAAGACGCGCCTACAGTACCGCGTAAACTGAAAAAAACTCTTTCTTTCATAAGTTGGTTTTTTGCTCATTGCTCATGAGTTACAGCAAGTAAATGTACAAATATTTGGACGTAAATTGTGTTGGCGACGCTGTATCTGTACAAAAATTTGAAAAATTGACCAAGCCTACCCAATATTATAGAGTACCCTAAATTTTTTTTCAATATCTTCATAAGGCGCAGAAGCAAGCTTCGAAACCCCCACAAACCATATAAATTTTTGGCCAATTTCAAATTCGAAATTCACCTAACTATGTCCTTTCGTTCGTCTGTCGCAAAAATTAATATATCGCCTAAAAATTTGCAAAAGAATTTAAAAATTATTTAAACTAGTGAAAGAACGCGCCTACAACGCTCATGCGCTTATGCTGCAAAAGCTGTAAATACCTTTGTGTTTCGTGTTTTTTGGCTGTTACTCACAAAGTGTAACACACGCACCATATCAATTTCCTCTTTTACAAATACAAATACAAAAAAAAACAGCCCAGCCCGAGTAAAATTATGACGTATGAAAATGTAGTTCTTTTTTCTTTTTTTTACTCTTGTGTAGAATAACGGTAATCGGCATAAAAGAATCGGTCCCGGCAGAATATAATTTTCTTACCCTGTTTATACCATAAATTTCGTTTTTATTCTTTAAAATATTCTTCAAATTATATTTATAAATTTGATTTCGAATTTTTACAGGTAATTTTCCGAACTTTTTAAAATCTACGGTTGATAACGATTTTTATCCTAAATTATTGTTCTTGCATTGCGAGCTATTTTTATATCGAAAAATTTTAACATTTTATCTTCATTAATATATGGAAAATTTTCTTCCTTTAATAATGCCTCAATTTTGACCGAGCCATTTTCGTTTAACAATAATGAGTTCACAGTATTTGCCTTCAGTCATTCTGCGGCATATTCAATAAAATTCAAATAAATTCTTTATTTATAAATACAATTTTAAATTTTATTGCCACTGCTAACTTATTATTTATTTATTGCTTGGTTACTTAACAATAGTATTAACACTTCATTTGTCGACTTGTTGTTTCGTTTACTTTCACTTTATTTAGCATATTTATTATTAGTTGATTGTTATAACTTCATGATGCATTTAAATCCTTAACTAAGATTTCATTGTCTTTTTTATCGGTAGTGGCCGTAATCTAGATAGTAGACAATTTCCAAGATGTCAAGTAATCTTTTTATTCTGTTACTGCTTGATCTATTTATAATACATTTTGCTCCTTTTAATAAATGTGTCACGTCGACGAAGTTTGCATTTCAGTAATTGCTTTTCTACCTCTCTCCTGGATAAAGCGAACAATTTGGCGCAGATGTAATATGAAATTATTATTATTATTATTATTGTTAAAATTTTAGACTAATGAAATAAATTCTTAGACTAAAAAAAGATATTGAGCACGAGCAACACAGGCTATCGGCTCTAATTTATAAAAATGTACATTAGATATTGAACCTAGTAGTTTCAATGAAGTAATATATTGAATTGATATTCTGTTCTGAAGCTGATTTTGGAATGTCCAACGCGTTAATCGTTTCAAATGCAATACTTCTTGCCAAGGAAAAGATAAGGCAGTCACAGAGAATGTGCTTTATAGTAACAATTTGTCCACAACTGCAGATTGGGGAGGAAGACTTCTTTAAGATCCATTGGTGAGTTGTAATTGCATGACCAAGACGAATACTCGAAAATATTTTAATCTTGATTTTCTCAACATTTGTTGGATATAGAGGTGGAATTAATTAAGGATAAATAGAAGAGTAGTGTTGATGGTATCGTAGATTTCCTTCTGTAATTTTCTTTTTAACTTTTCCTCCAATGAATCTCTGAAGATCCAGCTTTTCCATGACATCATCCATAATTAGAGGTGCAGAAGCAGCATACTTCGCCGCTCGATCAGCCTGCTCATTTCCCAGTAAACTGATATGACTAGGGACATTTTATTATTTCCGCCAGGTGATGTAATTATATTCCCTAATTTATTGATGGTGCCCCATCTCGAAGTCGAAGGGTTCCGAATAGCTTGTAATACAGACAAACTGTCAGTAACAATGGCGGTTTTGAGTTTGTTTTTATGGCAAGATTCGAAGCGTGAAGGATAGCTCTGGCTTGGGCTGCGAAAGTTGAAGTACTTTCGTGAAATATGTGATTGAGAAGAACCTGTCCTGAAGCATCTACCATGGTACAAGCAGGAGGCAGATCAGAAGATTTTGAGCCGTCTGTGTATAAAAGATTCTAACCTGTACTCTCCAGTACTTGGGTTTTTTCAGCTATTAGATTCCTGAAGACGTAATTTGGAGTATCTTCTTTCTTGTGCATAGACAGCGAGATGTCAAAAGAGCAGTCTTTCAAAATCCATGGTGGTTTAATACCAAAATAGCGGAAAATCTTTAAGGGAATGTCCAATTCTTTTGCGACGTACAAACAATAGTCAATTGCAGACGGTGACTTTGGAATTTGCTTCGCAATAACAATCTTTCTCACGTCATCACCGAGAATAGATTTGTTTGAATTAAGAATCTTGGGGACTATTTTAGCTTTTAATTCATAAAGTTTATTTTCTAAAGTTTAGAGACCAGTTTCAATTATAATATTGTTTATGGGCGTCGTCCGAAAAGCATAACAACCTGCTCTGAGGGCTTGGTGATAAACCGGTTTGAGAATGTTGATATTAGATTTACAGCTATTGCCATAAATTATCGAAGCGTAGTCAATCTTGATTAAAGCAAGCATTTTGGTAAGATAGACAATAGTGTTAATGTGCGCGTGGCACTTCCAAGCTTCACCCTTGTTAAAGTAGAATTTTTTAATCGAAAACAGCGTGTTTTCCAATGATAAATGTTGGAAAACATGAGCACGAGAATATGGAGCGTCTGCACGTTTAGTACGGATAAGTCGTTAATATGCATCAGTAGATCTCCTGCATCGCACACCTGCTTTCGACAAATGTGCATTTTTTTTTGATTTTTGTATAGAAACGAGTTTGCTCATGTGGAGATCTCTCGTCCAATAGATTCGAGAATGTTGATTGCTTTCGTACTATCTTTTTCTTTTGTTAAAATGTACACATCGTCCGCGTAGAGACAATGTACAATTCTCGGTACACGGCAAAGAATTTTACAAAATCGTTGAAAGCGACCTGGAACAGCGTGACAGAAAGAGGAGATCCTTGCGGGATGCCATTCATTAGCGGAAAAGAATCAGAGAGATGATTGTTAATTGTAACTTAAAACCGCCGATGCGACATGAATGATTTGATGTAGTTGAAGAGTTTGGGTCCAACATTCCATGATTTCAAGAGTCTTAAAATAACATGAAGACCAACTGTATCAAATGCTTTTCGAAATCAATTAAGAAAATTGTTACATGATTCCGTTCGGAAATTGCTTTGCTCGTAGTGTAATCAATATGCAACAGAGCGTCGATGCATCCTCTACCCCGCTTGAAACCAATTTGTTGCTTTGTAATCAGGTTCTTGGACTCAAGAAACCAGGATAATCTAGATGTCATAATCTTCTCTAATACTTTCGAGAGGCAAGATAAAAGAGAGATTGGGCGATAATCCGATGCGTTGGAGACACTTTTTGACTTTGGAATTGAAACGACTGCTGCCAGTTACCACGTGAAGGGTATATGGCCAATCAAAAATACCGTATTATATAGGTCCAGTAGTTTCTTTTTACTTGAATTAGACATAGCTTTGACCATTTGGTATGGAATGCGATCTAGCCCAGGTGTCTTCCCCTTCAAATTGGAGAGACAACTTGCATGTTCTAAGGTAGATATGCAATTTTCTAGGGACATAGCACATCTGTCAATATTAGTTGAAAGAGAAGTTGAAGTCCTTTTATTTTCGATGAAAGCACTGGAAAAGTTGCTGTTAGAGGAGTATTCGGACCACACTATTCTATAGTTATTAGAAATCTCATCTGCGTCAGTTAAAGTTCCATTAGGAGTGCAGATGGCAGAAATTTCGTTGAAATTTGAAGTCCCATTGAGTCTGTTGATTTTGTTCCAGACAACTTTCATTGATGTATTTCTGTGAATTCTTTTCGAAAATAGCTCGAAACTAAGTGCCTTTGATTTTCGTAATTCCTTCCTGAATAGAGCATTGGCCTTTTTGTATAACAACAAATGATCCTGATCAGGACATCTCTTAAAGCGGTGCCATAGATCCATTTTATTTTTCCTCAATAAAGAAAGCGTGTTGTTCCACCAAGGAAGCCTAGCTCGTTTAAAAAAGCTGTTGGATTGGAGAATAGAGAGATGAGCAGCCGTGCGAATCGCTTTAGACATAATAACAGCATCATGGTTGCAGTTGCCGTTAAAAGGCTTTGAATTCAGATATGACTCGACCTCTTTGGAGTATTTGATCCAATCCGCTTTATCTAGGAGGAATTTGGCCTGTTTTGCTGGAGTAACGGAGGACTTTGAAAGTTTAAGTT
Organism: Glossina morsitans morsitans; assembly: GCA_001077435.1. Taxonomy (NCBI): domain Eukaryota; kingdom Metazoa; phylum Arthropoda; class Insecta; order Diptera; family Glossinidae; genus Glossina; species Glossina morsitans. Next base: position 6,334 of record CCAG010014591.1, read on the forward strand.
CTATTATGATTGGAAAGTGATCACTATTATGTAGATCATCAGAAATAGACCAGGAAACCGAAGGAAGAAGTGAGGGAGAGCAACATGTTAAGTCAATATGTGAAAAGATGTGATGAGTTGAAAAGTGCGTTGGTTTCCCATCATTTAAAATGCAGAGGTTGCTTTGAATGAGGGCCTTTTCTAAAACAGTACCACGAGTGTTGTTCACTGTTGAGCCACAGATGGTATTCCAGCTGTTAAAGTCACCGCATACAATTGTAGAGTTCTTGCTGAGAAAACGATTGCGAAGGTGGGAGATAGAGCGAAAGCACGGTAAATTTTATGTTTAAGATTATTTGTATAGCTACGGCTCGTATGTTTGAGCTAAAATTTATGCGTTTGTGAGGTATGTTTGATTTTATAAAAACACCAACTCCTTGTTTGGAATGTGAATTTTGATCAGCATTCGTGAAGTATCCAGTATATGATTTCGGTGAAGTAGGATTAAAAGAGCTTCTACAATGGGTCTCTTGAAGGGATATAAAGGTTGGATTAAAATCATTTATTAGTGAACGGAGTTCATCAAAATTATTAATAAGTCCTTTAATGTTCCATTGTAGAATTTTAAAAACTTTATTTAATTGTAGTGACATGGAAAGGGAGTGGTAGGTGGGTTAAGTTTCCATGTCATTGTCTCTGTCGGGAAGGTCGCAATTTTGCGGGAATATTTTATTCTTACCAGTAGAATGATCAGCATTTAGGTGGTTGCGCACATTTGAAGTGCAACGAGTGGGCGCACGTGAATAATTTGACTATGACGTTTGATTAAAGGATGGAAGATTAGAATCGTTACTTGTAATTTGTTGAGTAGAGTTGGGAGCTGGTGGTTCTGGGGAATTTACTTTGTTAGATTTTAGGATACGCGTTGATATTTTAATTTTTTCAGTATTTGCTGTTAGCTTGATTTTTTCAACATTATTTTTGGTGAGTGGTGGATCTGGTTTCGCAATATGATTTTTGGCTGATGGCGGAACAGGTTTGTTATTAGAAGGAGTTGAAGTGAAAGGGACATTCGGGTCGACTTAGGAGGCAACAGCAGCGTAGGTGTTATTTTTGGTAAATATTTTAAATATAAACAAGGTTTTGCTTTAATATAAAATAACTTAAGACGTAAAAAGAACAAAAAGAGATGTCCACGGAAATCGAGAATTTTCCTGATTAAGATACCACCTTTTGCTGTATTTTATTTCTTTATATCCACTACCGATGAAGGTATACTCATATTGTCATAATTAAGCTTCAGAGACCCTATAAAGTACACATTCTTGATCAGCGTCGAATTCTCAATCAGTAAAGCAATGTCTGTCTCTCTGTATGGTATGTTTTGATGCTGATCGCAAAAATGAAAATGTAAAATGAAAATATCGACATCACATTTGGTAGAAACGTTGAACTTCTTTGTAGGCAAATTGGTATTGAAAATGGGCCAGTTTAGTCAAAGGTCGCGCCTGCAGTGAAACGTAAACTTAACGCAACTCCGTTTCTCTAAGCAAAATGCCATGGGTTGTTGTTCATTATTCGCAAATTATGAAAGATAGAAGGATGCAATTTTCTACGTTTACTTTATAGAAAACTCCACTATTTATGTGCAAAAATGTAAATAATGAGTCATGTCCACACAACTTACAACTGATTACATTTTTTTCCACTTTTTTTATGTTTTATGCTTATGAATTATAAGGTGCAAAGACAATGTTTAAAATTATTCTGTACATTCTTCAAAACAAACATAGTGGGCACCACGACGTGGCGGATTGATTTTTTCTTAACGACACCATCAATATCGATATCGAACGAAACAACCGTATTATCCGGCAGCCTTTGTAAATTTGTTTACAAAATATATAGACAATAAATAGGACTTGGAAGAGTAGAATGTGACAAAGTAAGTATGTTGATTCTAAATTAAGTATGGTCGATTCACAACGTGGAGGATTAAACTTTTCTTAACATTACTTTTTAGTGAGAGTGGTGGAATATAAATTTTATCCTAAAAGACTGGGGCGATAAAGATTTTAATGGTGGTGTGTATGCGAGATTCGTCCCCAGCTGAATGCTCTTATTAGTTTTAATCCGATTTTTAATATTTTCCCTTCCTTTCTTTCAATATATACACGTTTATACATAAGTATATATGAGAGTTTGTTATCTTCTGCTTATTTATTAGCCTACATTTTATACTTTTTTCTAATGTGTTAAATGTACTTCGTTGTTGAAATATCTTAAGATAATATCATATTTTGTCAACTGTTTATATTGACTGAAATTGGAAAACCTAGTAGTAAGAAAAGATCGCAAAAAAAGATTGCAGTCCGCATTAACTTGACTGCCAATGCCAAATGGCTTATACACTTGGATAAAAGAATGCGATGATTATTTGCCGAAGATATATATGTACACTTTTAAGATAACAAAGAGAAAAAGCAGGCCACTATAAGTGAAATGTGTAGATTGTTAAGGTGTATATAGAGATGTAAGTAAAATATTGCAAAAAATATTGTAAGTAAAATATTGCAGACTTTGGCTGAAAAAAAGACTATTTTAGGATATTGAATAAACCTAAAAACAAGATATATAAAGAAATTAGCATAAGTTAGAAAGACAAATTAGCTTGTCTAATACAGCAAGTTAGTTCCCCAAGATGTCGCACATCTTTTCCTGTTAGGAGATCAAAGAGGCTATCATATAAATTCAACAAACCGGAACAAGTTCTAATACCATCGACATCTGGGGATGAAATGTTAGGCAGATTCAAGTTTCGCAATTGTCATTCGGTACAGCACGAACCATTTGGAAACATACTATATCATAAGTATGGCCACTTATGAGCCTGCAAAGTATTCCCACGAATTAAAAGTCGCCTCTGATATATATTAGATACTTTAATTCTACAAGGGGTAACCGCTTTAAATACTTTCCTCTTTGAATGTGCAATGATTTTTATTTTTTTATTATTATAATGAAACAAAAACTGTCAGGTGGAATGGTTTGGATAGATTCTTATAAAGATGATAATTGCATAGGAAAATATTGTTTTTGTTGAATACTTCGAAGTACATGTCGAATAAAATATATGAAAGTATTACGATGACGATTAAACGATTTCTTTCAGGGAGAGCAAAGATTGACGCAAATATTCATATTGGCTTTTGGCATGTTTTATTTCTAAATCGGCCAATTCAACAAAACTAAAACGAGAAATTAGAAATTAGAAAGATTAGATGACATTCTATTAAGTCGCATAAATTATATACCTTTTCTTAAAAGCTTGGACACGGCGATTGCGAAAACCAACTAATTCTTCTTTGCCACAAGCCGACATGGCTTCAAATTTTTCACACGCTTCTGCCTGAGCAGCCTCTGCCTACATGTTGCAAAAGTAGTCAGAAATTCATATTTATAAAAGCCTCTGATGTACATATTTTACTAAACTAATAACTACCAATAATACCATCATACATACGTACATACATATACGCACACATACATATATACATATACACATACATATATACATATACACATGCATATATACATATACATATACACATACATATGTACATATACACATACATATATACATATACACATACATATGTACATATACACATACATACCTCCAGCTCGCTGAACAAAAAAAACATACATATATACATGCAAACAGACGTATACACACATATGTATACGTATATACAGACATATACATACATATGTATACATATATATATTGCATATATATTAAATATATATATATTAAATATATAAATTATTTATATTAAATATATAAATGTATATTTATGTAGAAATGTATATATATATGTATATACGTGTATATATATATATATATATTAAATACATACATATATGTTAAATATATACACACATGTATGCGCATACAAATGTATATATGTGTGTGTACAATATGTATAGTATATATGTATACATATATATAGGTATATGTATATATATATATAACATATACGTATGTATAATATGTATATTTGTATATATGCATAATATGTATATGTATATATGATAAAAAGTATTTATCGTAACTAGGTGAAAACGTTGACACATATGTTTAATAGCGCATATGCGAATTAATTTTTGTTTAGTGTTTACGTTAATTTTGAATATATGGATTGTGTGATTGATGTGTGCCTACTAAAGCATTTATCACAGTTTTTGACATATCGTATACATAAAAACAATTTCAAATTTAACCATATACCTCTTGTACTTCCAAAGGCTGCAGGGAGGAAAAAGAAGTTCGTATCAAACGTATTTAAATTTTCTTGCAGTAATTTTATTTGCAAATGTCATATTCAAATAAACAATAACAACCGGCAAATTATTTTAATAACGCAAAACATGTTAAAAAAAAAACTATCACTTTGTATATAGCTTCATCATTTATGTAAGATGAAAACGATCTCATTACAACTCTTGAGTAATTTTGTTATTCTAACCAAAAGCAACTTCGAATATTTTAGTTTTGTAATTTGTTTTCTAAAGTAAAAAAGAAAGACATCGCTGGATGCAGGAATACGGGAAAGCCGTGTTTATGAACTAATTACTTTTCGTGGCAAATGTTTGTGAATTCATTTTCAATCTTAAAAGCAAAGTCTGGTCGCTAATAAATATGTTTACACAATCTATTAGATAGATACGGACGATAGCAACGCCTAACAATAAATCATAAGAATTCCTATGCACTTTCTAACAAATGGGACAATTTTGTGAATAGATGGCAGCTATTATATTACCTTAACTGTGGAGAAATTATCGTATTTTTTACAAACAAAATGCGGAGAACATATTAAGTAAGAAAAGATTAAATATCGCGAAAGGATTGAACCAAGATGCCTGAAGAGAAGTAAGCGTGACTCACCGCGTGGATATCCTTATTTTTAGCACGAACTTTTTCCAGATTTCGATTAGTAGCTTCGTACGCAGCAAGACAGCGCAAACGTCTTATCAGCAATGCTTTCGCTGCTTCGCTATCACGTTGATAGTAACGTAAAGTGTCACCAAGTTTAAGGTCTTGATCGCTAGCAACTCGTACTTCAAGATTCTGCAAGCAGAAAATATTTCATGGAACTATTTAAAATGTGAGTAATAGATGAAAAATTTATAGATGAAAAATTCGATTTTTCAGGACGAATATGATTTTCCCCCTCAACCGATCGTTTAACAATTCACACATTTTATTAAATTTAGCCGCAAATACAATAATGAAGCAAGCGAGAAAACCAATATGCGTATTAAGTATACCCCACCTAAATCAACAACGTTATTTTATTCAAAACTTTCAAAAACAATCATTATGTTTATCTTAGCGGGGTTAACGATTTTTTGAGGTGGCAGGTGAGCGATCACCACGAATATAAAACATTCACTTTGACTTTTTCAAAAATTTCGGCAGTTTTAGCACAAAAGGTTTCCATTGAACCCTTCTCGGTTGTAGACAGCTGCATCAGAGCGTTCGAAAGTTTCTGATGGCATTCACCAATTTCTTTATGTCTCTGTGTCATTCTTTCTGTCCGCAACGCCGCCTCACGCAAATGACCATGGTACTCGGTGAGAAACTGCAATTCGTTTTCAAAGAAATCATTAACGTCGCGCACCGTTACCCCGAATATTATTTCATCTGTAGTCTTGCCAATCGATTTGACTAAACCGCCGAATATAGCAGTCTTTTTCCGTGGTTTAGCGCACAAATCTTGATCATACTCCAAAAAGACTTTGAGATGGGGGTCTACACGAAACACAGGATGATTTGCTAGACGTCGTAAGAACACTTCGTGCATAGCAACTGTTTTTTTAAAGGTGGCTAAATACTCCCTAAAATTACACAAAAAAAAAAACTGTTGATAATAATGTACTTGATAGCCCGCAAGTATTTCTAGAACATACGCCTCTAATTCGGATTTCATCTTTTTAAATTCTTCTTTGGTCATATTGCCTTCACTTTCACCCAAACGTTGTAACTTTTCACGAGATGCATCAAAATCAGGCCTAGGGGGACATGGCGGTATCTACAAGGCTCGCAAAATATTTCAATTAAGAATACATTTTGTTGTGAAAGTGATAAACTTACGATATAACCGCCGTAATCTTCATTTTCCTCAAAGCGATCGTGTAACCATACAAACTCTTCGTGCTGACGCACAACATTGTTATCCGATTTAGCAAACCCTGATAATGTTGTACGTGTATGCACCGTAAATTTAACTTTATCCTTTTCACTTAAGGCGTCCGATATTTCGACAAGTAAGGTATCCTCAGCTATACCTGACGGCGTAATAACCGATGAAGACGACTCCGATGTGGCAGCACTTCTGCAGCCATTGTTTGGAGTTACTCGACTATCATTACTGGTAGGCGTTGATGCAATTACATTCATCACGGTTGTCGGCGTTTGGTGTTGCGCGTCTGCAGCTGTTGTCAGCGAACTAACATTTTCGTTTGCCGACAAATCCTACACATGCAAATAAAATTTTTAGTCGCAAATCACCAATAAATGTGAGTGTGCGAACGTAAGCAAAAGATGCATGTTCCAATTAATTATGCATTCCACTGTATGAAATAAAGATAATTATGCGGAGGTTGTTCTAATTACCATAATTGTTGTCATCAAGTTTCGTCCCTTTTTCCAAATTAAATAAGAATAAAATAATATCCCAAATTTTTCTTTTCAAAATTACTCAATATTCAATAAAATAGTTAAGGTATTTTCTTCTTCTTCTTAAATATTCGGCAAGTCAACAGTAGTCTCTGATTAATATCTAAGTTAACCAGCTCTCATTTGGAAGACGTACCTTGAAAGTCATTTGGTTGAGAGTTATGTATGGCTTTCGCCCTTCAAAAGTTATTTCGAAAAAATAATGGGAAAATAAGAGGCAAATTTGACGTTTATCTGTGTCCAATGATTAACAAAATCATATAAACGTATATAAAAGCAAAATCATGTAAAATTTCATAAAATAAAAGGAAGTGAAATAATTTCATATAACTCATATAATCTCATATTAACATTTCTGAGGAAAACTTTGGATTTCAATAGTATTATCTTGTCATAACAATCACCGCAGGATGTGGGTTACGTTCATTTTGTCAAAACGTTTGCTATGCCCGGAAGGAAGCATCAGAGACCCCACAAAGTATATATATCCTTGATCAACATCAAATTCTAAATTGATTTAAGCATATCCGTCTGTTCGTCTGTCCGTCCTTAAGAGTCTGTTGTAAATACTCCCTTGGCCGCAGTTGTCCACTGAGCTACCGATTTCAAATTTGGCAGAAACACTAGAAGTTCTTGCACTCAGGTTGATATTGAAAATTGGTTAAACCTGTCGAGCCCCACAGCGCTCACACGCCCACGTCTGTTTTTCAAAGGCAATGAAAAATTGACCACCCGCAAACGTAAAATTGTCGATATCGCCGAAATTAAAGTGCAACTACGTGTTTAAAAATTTAAAATATAATTTCAACAAAACAAAAAGTTTATTTTCTAAATTGTGTTCCTTTGGGCATTTAAGGAATTCGTGTACCCGCTAACAATACAAATGCACTAAGTGTTCCAGATAAATTAACAGGGTATACTGTGTACAAATTCTGATAAAGCGGCTTCTTTGGTCGGCGTTGTCTCAGCAAGCGTTGAATTAAACCTATTGCTTTTATTAATGCCTTTTTTTCTAAAAAAAAGTATGTGTGGTAAATTAGAGAGAATAATTACAACAAAATTGTTTTGCAGTAAATAGACAGATTCATAGAAAAATGACAATAATTCGGCAAAAAGACGGCAAAGCATAAAAATGTATTCACATCAAAACTCTAAAAGTGAATGGCCAAGTACGTAAAAACAAAAATTGAGGATTTTTTTGTTTTTGCTTATTTTGTTGTAACTGCTTAAGCAAAGGCACGCACAACCGAGCACGAGTATTTCTTACCGATCTATTCAATACGTCATACTATCGCACATAGGCGTTAATAGTGCGTGGTCTTACGGATAGTTGTTGTACAAACTTCAGCGAATGTGTGTTTTCCAATTCTTTTACCTTCTCTTACCATTTTTCGAAGCGTTTGTTTATATTTGGGTTCCTGCATAGCGAAATGATAATTTTCTTGCGCAAATGTTGCTAGGGAAATGTCTTCTCGTATATATATATTGTTTCTGTTTTGTAGGAGTGTTGTGTCGTCAACTAGTAACAATGGCTAAATGCATGTCATTGTTACATCAATCTCCCTTTTTTAAATTCATTCGCCATCGAATTACGTCCGCCTTTACATTACTATATCACATAACTTTACACAGCGATTTGCGTGGAGTTTGTTCAACGAAATTGTAAGCATGTGAACCCACTTTTTTTTTTTTCGTCTAGGACAAACCACACCTCTGGAATAGTAAACAATCATCGAAGGGAAATTTTGAAGAGTTTTTAGCTGAAACTATTGTTCGAAAACTGTATACCTACATCTATTTGAGGCAACGTTGTGCGTGTAAGCATTTTGAAAAGTGCGAGGTTCGAAAATTGTCAACTGCTGATCCTAGATAACCCTTAATTTTCTCATTAATTGTGGTTTGAAAATCGAAGCCGCTAACTCTGATAAATAGATAATCACATTGAAATTTTGTTTATCTCGAATCTAAATTAAATATATATATGTATATATTCCCATCAAGCAATCGGTGCAAATCTTCACAGAGGATCAAGCATATATGTATACATATATATATATATATATATACTGTTACGAAAATGCCAAATCCAGTTAATACTAACTAATTGACTTTTCCGAAGTAACAAATCCCCCAGCGCATATTCGCGGCGCGTCATGCAGCTGCCAGCCGACGATAAAGATTAGGAGAAAAACAGACAGAGAAAAACCTAGGTGCAAATGTGCGGCGCGTCATACAGCTGCCGTCCGACAAAAACGATTAGTAGAAAAGCAGGTTAACGCATTAAAAATGAAGCTATGAAGTGAGGTAATAACAAGATGCTTGTAGAAATGTATATAAGTAGATTATTTGCGGAAGGCAGTTTAGTCGCACGAGAACATGGAGTCGGACAAGAATACTAAAGTTAAGAAGTCGAGAGTATTGTGAAAGTAAAATGTAAATAATCCTAGTCTTAAAGAATAGATTGTAAATAAAGAAACTTGGAGTTAAAAGAATTGTGAAGTGCATTTCTCTTGAAAATAATGTCCACGATTTAGTGATACGGACCGTATCGAGATTAGCGGAAATTTGTAACAATATGTTTTATACTTTATAAGACTATAAAAGTATTTTCACTGAATAAAGGCTGGATTGGATATAAAACAGTAATCAATTCGAATCAACGTTTAAGCTATCGAAGAGAGAAGTATTAGAGGAAGTTTTCACAAAAAAAATATACTTCACCAAAAATATGCTTTATTTCCTGTTTGATATATTTTCTTTGCTATCGATGTTTTTCCAGCCATCCTTAAAAGAATAAGCTTTTATTTCTATTACGCCAAGGATGAGCTCTAATTCATATTGCATATACACACAAACACGTATACTTTGAATCAAAGCCAATAACTGATGTGTATCTCTCATCGCCGTTACTCATGATGCTTGAAAACACAAAAAAGATGTTTTTAATGACTCACTAAAAAGCATAGAGAAAGTTACTTTCTTCTTGAGTCAAATTCCGCACCAGTAAAGGCGAATCTCAATTATCAGCAACACGGTTTGCCTGTGCAATGTGAGTTGTAAAGATTCTACTGGCCGCAAAAATGCCTCAATCGACTTCAGATTTGTCGCAAAGATTAGAATTTCTTGGTATTGAAATTGAGCCAAATCGGTCGGAAGATCGCATCGAGAGCAACTTTTTTTTTCAAAATGTATGATTGCTTACTTATAAAACACAACAGATGCAATAAGAACAAATTTACATTTATATTCTATGGGTGGCCTGCAGTACTTGTACAAAAATGGGAGAAAATCGGCCACGCCTATTCAATATTGTAGAAACATTTCCAGCACTCAGAAAGCAGATTCAGACACTATATAATTGCTTATTACCAAAGATTTGGTCGCGGCCGAATATAATTTTCTTCTTTGTGTAGTTTGACGAGTGTTTTTTAGTTAGTTTAGGGATTTAATGTTACAATTATTAATCGTAACAGAAGGGACTCTTGGAAGAATTTCACCTTCGAAATTCACGGTCGTGTCGCTGCTGCTAATCATGGCAATGATATCGACCATCAGAAGTGCGGGCTTAACAAGGGCTGTAGTACTTGTAGCAGCATTAATAATTACGTTAACTCTTTTTACATTTATGTACCCGATAAAACGTTACACGCAAGCACGACGTCCTAGTGTAGTTTAAATGGCTGGAGCAGCGGCAGCATACATTCCCAATGTGCTTGTACCTCGGGCTGTGAACTCCACGCTAAGCAGCGACTTTCCTAGCGCAGGTGCCGCATCCGGTATTTACAGCGGCTATGGCTCGGATAGTGTATCCGATTTTGATATTAGCTCGCAATGCAGCGCGAATAACATAGAAGCATAAAGATTATAACTCCCATATGCAACAGTTGTATACATCTGCCTATTTTACTCGTTTATTTTCCGTATTATTACACAGAAATTATGGTGATTATCTCTCATTCTATTTTGTTTTTATTATTTATGAAATATTGTCTATAAGGCAGCCTTTTTTTTATTACCAAGTAAGAAAATTGCACTCGGTCGTGACCGAATCTTTTATACCCATCGCCATTATCTTAAAAAAGGCACAAAAAGCAAACGAACTAAATTTTCATGCTCTATAGTATGGCGTGGAGATAACCAATTCTTCCTACTTTCAAAAGAAAAGTCTTTGTCGCATAGGCCTGTGGGCGTTGTAGACGTGTCTTTGGAAAAGTTTCAAGTCACTTTTAAATTCTTTTGCAAATTTTTACATTCATATTCATTTTTGCTAACAGGAGAACGCTTACCACCAATACTGCACAGTTGCGCAGGGAGATATAATAAGAGTGGAACAGAGGGACATGCTTAGGGGCATTGCAAATTGAAAACTGGCCAAGAATTTATATACTTTATGCGGTTTATGGCGCTTGTCGTACTGTATAATTCGGGAAATAATTCTAAAAATGCTCCACTAACGGTTAAAAAAAACATTTTTAAGATTTTTTAGGCAATTAGACGGACGGGCGGATGATTAGGCATGTGCTTCTTCTGTTTTTTTATGTAATCAATCGCTAAAGGGATGCCCACTTGTAATTGTGTATAAAGATGTCTTCTTCTTTCATATATATTGTGTGAGGCAAATATTACAAATTTCAGACCAAGAGCTATTAAGTTCAAAATGTATATTTTTCTAAACGTATACACATATAAAAAGCATGTAATATAAATAAAACTTAAGATTTATTCTTATTGTCTTCAAGGTCAAATTTCAGACCAAGAGCTATTAAGTTCAAAATGTATATTTTCCTAAACGTATACACATATAAAAAGCATGTAATATAAATATAACTTAAGATTTATTTTTATTGTCTTCAAGGTACTTAATCTTTCTTTTTAATAGGTGTAAGAAAAAACCTTTTTAAATTACATTTTTTTATTTTATTTTTTTTTTTTTAACAAAGAATTTGTATATATATTTTCTTGTAATGAGAACCAGTTTTTTAAATAAATGTCTTACAAATCATTGTTTGCTTTTGCATTGTTTGATGGAAGTAACAAATTTATATATTTGGACTTTCGGATAGAAGGTACATATATTAATACGGAAACTTCTTTCTAAATTAAATAAAAGTATCCAAAAACAAAAATTAAATAACGTTGTAGTATAAATAAAAGGAACAAAAATGATGTTTCAGTGTGGAGTGGGCTGAAAGCCATGAAAAATTATAAACCACATGTACTTTCCAATATACTTTCATCACCGACAATAAACAGCAAGCACATTTCAGATTAATTCTACTTAAACTATCAATATGGCAGTGATTACTCCGTTCTCCAGATTGCAGTTTGTAAGGTTTAGTTAAAGTACTTAATAACGGTAAATTAGGATGAACAAATGAATTATTTGTCAATTGCGCTCGTGAGCTGGCCGCTGGTTTGCGCTTCGTATTCCTTAGAACAGACAATACACAATAGGTACATTTCTTTCACATTCACTTACACCTCCCTCATGGTACGGCATCCTGTTGGACTACCATTATTAATATCTTTATATTTTCCAAAAACGCACCATAAATGTAAATTAGACTAGACTTGACTGCAAATGTATTGATCAATTGGGATTTTGTGATGGCATCTGCTTTATCCTTTTTATATGTAACTGTTGTTTATTATTTCAAAGACAAATAATCTGCATGGTTTAAGATGTAGTCATGTTTATATGCAATGTCATGTATATAAGCAGGCGTTGAACCAATACGTTATACCAGTGTTTCGTAATTCAAAAAGATATCGCTTTAGAAAAAAACGTGAGTCGATACGAAAATGAAATAATGCCCCTAGCGGATTCCCGGTCTTATGTGCAAACGGCAACAGCCAATTTTGACAATTTAACAGCCTCGCAAAAATTTACATTATGCCTTGAATTATTATCACAGTCCGCTGAGTTATCGACAAATGGAAGTGAGTTTCATATAACCGATACAAAGTTAATCGAATGTTGCAATAAAGTGGAAGTTATGATGAAAGAAGTAAACAATATAGACGCACCAAAAGAGTTCGTGGTGACAATAACAATAAAACAATAGTAGATATAATATTTGAGGACTTTTCTACAACGCCTTTTAACAGTCCTATAGCATCGCCTGAGAGTAAATTAAGAAATTTGGAGCGGTCCCCTTTATTTATATTACTGGAGAAATCGAAACGTTATTATGGCCGTAAATTTAAGGAAAAGGCGAAATCAAATTTGGAGGAAAAATTCAAGGCCGCTATTGATGACAATATGAGTACATGTTCATCTTCATTGTTGCAGTGCAAAAACGATAAGCATCTTCTCAATGTTTGTAATCAATTCGATGACACTTTAATTGACGAACATATCGTGAATTTAAATTACCAAAAAATCATATGATTCCATCTCAGAAAGTAAGTTGCTCTTTATAGGCTTTTTTTACCAATTCTAACTTTGTACATTCTTCTTTGGAAAAGCTTCAGATCTTGATTACGACGATATCGAGAAAGAGAACACGTAAAACGTAGATGAAAGTAAGTTGTTTTTAAAATCTGTGAAGAGACAACACTTAAGTTAATCCAAAATCTTTTAGCTTTAGTGTCATCTAATCTGTGTAAAACTGGGATAGGTAAAAATTATCATTAGGATGGAGATGATAATGACTTTTTTGTATCCATAAGCACTCAAGAAATCTTATATCAAAACGTGAAGGTCAATAATAACTTTCCCAGTATATCTAAGTTCCCAGTAAATAAGCAGATAACCGAAGGTATGGCTTTGATGTTGCTCGTATGTTTTTTATGCTTATTTGTTTGATTGGCCTTAAAGGTAACCAAAGATACAATACAATACATATATACCATATATCACTGGATTGGCTTAGCCTATTTTAGTAATATTAGTGCGTACGTCCTGCTGAACCGCTCTTCCGATCTAAGTTCAATAACCCGGTAAATTCGCTTGTTTCTGCAGGTTTTCAAACAGCGAATGGTAAAACAAAGCCCATATTGGAGGAAGGGCAGAAATCCGTACAAAATGTTAAAAGAGAATTTCAAGGCTGTTTACAAGAAAACTACGAAAGATATAAAAAATGAGTAAATCTTATATTAATTACTATTATGAAGTAGTATAAAGTACATAAGAAGATGTAAAGAAAAGAAAAAATAACACACAAATAATTAAATAATAATTCATTTATGAATAAATAAGAGAGAAAAAAATGGAAAAAGAAAAAAAGCATGCACACAGCTAGCACAGAGGCACACACGCAGCCAGTGCAGATCCAAGTTGCATGTGGATCCTCAAATCATTGCAAACATGGCAAAGCTTGGCAATCGATAACAGTAAAGAACATTAGTTAATTTTCGAATCGTAGCGAGATGCTAAGATTGCAAATTAGTTTAAGTACGACGATCACGTGTTAAGCGGAGTTGTTGTGATAGACTTTGAAGGGTCCGATATTGAGATTGTTTCTGCAAAAAACTCTGAACGGGTTACGCAGTTCATAGCAGCTCAGCACCAAGAATAAATCTACGTTTCCCAAGTGATGCATAGGATAACGAGCAACCTATTTTCATAGGAAGGCAAAGAGACAAGCGGGTTTAACCCATATTCCTAAGGGCAAACAGCAGGAATTGCTTTTGAACAGCTTCAATTGAATCTACATAACACCTACAGGAAGGAGACCACACAACGGAGGCATACCCAAGTATTTGTCTAACTAAACACAGGTATAGCTTTTTTGTAATGTAAGTATCTTTAAGCTCTCTGGACCAGCTCCTAATGAAAGCTAGCGCGGAGATAGCTTTACTTCAAGAGAGCCCAATGTGGAAAATAAAATGTAATCATTGTTCGGATAGAATACCTATGAACGAACGATGAATGTATTTACGTCTTCAAACTTGCGTGAATCAATGAAATACTCAGTATTGAATGAGTTCCTCCTTGAGAAAGCTTTTTGTATTTTTTTAGATTTAATTTCATAAAATTTAACGAGCAGTATGTAACGAGCAGTAATTGTGTATTAAGTCAATTTGAAGCTGATATGATTGCGATTCCAAAGCAGAGGAAGAAAACAGTTTAACATGATCAGCGTACATTAAGATCTGGCTGGATTTAATCATCGAGGGGAGAGAGTTAATGTGCAAATTAAATAAAAGAAGTCCTAAGTGACTTTTTTGAGAATCGCCAGACGTCACGGGAAATTCATCTGAGGTGATGAAGTTAAACAAAACCCTGAATGATCTGTTACGCAGATAAGAGATTATCCATTTCGCTAAGTACAAAGAGAAGCTAGATTTCTGGAGTGTGAAGATCAATAAATTCTGGTTAACTAAGTCAAACGATTTACTAAAATCAGTATATACGACATCCTTGCGAGAGTCACTGGGAAAAGCTTTGAAAACATGGCAACTAAACTCTAAAAGATTCGTGACAGTAGATCTTTCCGCAAGCGATGCAGGAATGGGGAAATATAAAATTTGACAGCAAAACCTAAAAACTGAGTAACATTTCGCTGAAACAATTCGAAAATGCACTCAACTTAACATGTAAATTTCCAACGTGATGTTTATTTCCACATTTATGAATTGGAAAAGGAAACTACTCTTCCCACACAAAGGAAAAGTACCTGATTTCAAGGAACTGGTTAAAAATCATTGAAATAACACCACATAGCTCGTCAGAGCATGATTTGAATATATATAGTGGAATACCACCAGGCTCACGCGCACAAACATATTTTGGAGACGTCGAACCATGTAAAACGTCATTTAATGAAATGACCAAGTTAGAAACGAAACCCAATTAGTTATCGAATACGGATACTTGAATACGGACAGTTGGAAAATTTCGTCTGAAGTATTCAGCAAAGAGATTTGAGATTTCAATAACATCAGAGAACTCAGAGCCATTGAAAGAAATAGGCGAGGGATATGTGGAGATTTTTCTTTTCGAGTTGACAAACTTAAAAAATATCTAGGATTAAGAAGCAGTGAGGATTTCATCAATTGAAGGTATCTGCCTTGCAGCAGAATAGGCGAAACAGTTATAAGAAGAACCATTTTTCAATACCCTTTTTGAAAAGTTTGTTTTTCCTATTTTTGTTATATTTAATACTCTTGTTAAACCATGGCGTGTACCTGCTTCGAGGGCGAGGTAATTATCAGGCGAGAGAATTATCACTATAACGCCAAGTGACTTGTGGCAAATTGAAGTCCCCCCAAGGTTATAACTATATCAGTAGATTTAAACGTTTCGGTCACATCACAAATGAGTGCAGCATGTTTTTTATTCAGAGAGAGATACCTGCATTTGGGGGAATATAGGAGTATTGCAATTTTCGCCCGAATAGCAATTCACCGTCAGGAGGAGTAGGAAATTAAGGTGACTAGGAAGGGACTGCAGCAGATATGACAATTGAAACACCATCACCAGTGCGATCCAATCGTTCTTTCTAAAAACTTGGAAAGAAATGTAAAAAAGTTCTGACCAATAAAAATCAGTCTTTAAGTAGGTTTCAGTGAAAGCCAAAAAGAAAAACTTCCTGCTCATTGCATTTAGGAAAACAAACGAATTTTTGAGTTTAGGCCCCTAATATTTTGGTGAATGATACTTACTGGGCCTGAAGAAATATTTAGTTTTTTGAGTGTGGAAGACCTACCAAATTAGTATTGCGGGGCCCATCGCAAGGAACAAATTCCTTCATTAACCATCGAACTGGCCGCAATAGTATATTTAACAAAATTTCAATGTTTTCAGTCGGAACTAATGCTTCAAAAGACGAGATAGCTTTAGGTTGAGGTGAAGCCAATGAAATGCTTGAAAATGCTTCAAATTGACGGATGGGACTTTTGCAGCCAGATAACTTTTTATGTTATCCACATGCGTTTCAGGGGCTATGCACTGACACGAATGCTGGCTTTCTGGGGGGTGCTGCTGACAATCCGACGCCATCCCTACTAGAAACAATATGATTTTTCGGTAGAGAGTTTTGAGTTGGCGAGATTACGGAGCGGGTGACCACATTTGCACGTGCAGCTTGTGTGACTTGCGCAGCATGATGACCAGCAGACACCCCCGAACAGCCAGAGGGAGAGGCGGATTTGTTATTTTTATTAATATTTTTTGGAGATATAGACAAAATATCCTGAATAGCACCACTGGAAGGAGATACCCTTGCCACTTCAGGATAGCTGAAACCAGGAGGCCTTCGCGGCTTATCGGTAACTGTAATATTACCAGGTGAATCAACGATAGAGGAAACGCTGATGTTCTTTGCTGGCAAGGGTGGAACCCTTGAGTGAATTGACTTGACTGGCTTTAAAGACCTATAAAGCAATAAAGCAAACAGATAAAAAAAAGAAATTTGCAAAATTTCTTCCCATGAAGAGCTTCCACATTATTGATTTATTTATTTTATTTATTTATTTATTTATTCCACTTACACAGAAATTCAACTAAAACAAACGACAGTCGAGTTCAAATGACTCTTAAAGTAAATCTTAAATTAATTATTATTAAAAAAACTTAGAATAAGTATAATAAAACAAATAAAAGAAAAAAAAGAAAGAAAAAGAAAAAACGCATGTACACAATTAGCACAGAACCACACCCACAAACGGTACAGAACCTAGTTGCAAATGAACCCCTAAACCACCGCAAACATGCATAAGCTTGGCAACCGATAATAGTTAACAACAATTAATTTTCGAATCATAGTGACTTTTTAGGATTAAGAGCTGGTTTAAGTACGACATTAGCAAATCTCGTGTATTAAGCAATGTTGCTTTAATGGACTTTAAAGTGTCCGATAATGAAAAAAGGTGATAGACGTCATTTAGGTTCTTGCAAACAACTCTGAGTGGGTTAAACAGCTTATAATTATATTTACAATGACTAACCTTAACCAAGGTAAAGTAATGACGGCGAGTCAATAGCGCCGTTTATTAATTTGATTGCGAAGCAAACGCCAAGAACAAATCTACGTTTTTCAAGAGACGGTAAGAACAAAAGAAGCAACCTATTTTCGTAGGGGGGAAGAGAAGCGGACGGATCCCAACCCAAATTCCTAAGAGCAAACAACAGGAATTGCTTTTGAATAGATTCAATTAAGTCTACATAGCACTTATATGAGGGAGACCACACAATAGAAGCGTACTCAAGTATAGGCCTAACCAAGCACGTATACAGCCTTTTGGTAATATACGGATCATCTAGCTCTTTGGCCCACCTCTTGATGAAACCAAGAGCGGACCTAGCTTTGCTTATCGAGAACTCAACGTGCAAATTGAAACGTAACCTACGGTCAAAGAGGACGCCTAAATCTGTGAACGACTCAACGTCCTCCAACTTGTGCGAATCTATAAAGTAATGGGTTATGAATGACTTCCTTCTAGACAAAGAAAGATTCTTACATTTATTTAGGTTTAATGTCATATAATTTGACGAGCACCATGCCACCAATTTATTTAGGTCAGTTTGAAGCTGATGTGATTGCGATTCTAAGGAAAAAGAAGAAAACAGTTTCACATCATCAGCATACATTAAGATCTGGCTAAATTTAATCGCCGAAGGCAACTCATTACTGTATAGGTTAAATAAAATGGGTCCTAAGTGGCTACCTTGAGGTACTCCTGACGAAACGTGGAATTGATATGAAGTGGTGAAGTTAAACAAAACCCTGAATGACCTATTATGCAAATAAGAGAGAGAGATTGATATTAAGTTCTCCTAATATTTTTAACATGTCCACAGAGTTAGATGGTCCGAAAGGTGGTCTTCGCATATTTGCAAGTATACGTTTGAATTTATCTATATTCGCTCATCTTGGGAGTAGACACGTGATGTGTTGCAATTGTACACCCAAGTCGGATCCTAACAAGTTTTTTTATCATGATTTTTCCGACGTTGGTTGGATATAGAGTAGGAACGAATAGGAATAACAAGCGAGTCGTGTGGATGGTAGTACTGTCGATCTTTTTCGTCTGTTTCCTCTTTAAATTTTTTTCTAATGTACTTTTTAAGATCAAATCTTCACATTGTCTTGTCCGTAATTAAAAGGGCTCGCTCGTTTCCCAAGAAACCAATATGATTTAGTATACAAAAAATGTTAATTTTATTTCCGTATGTGGCAATGGTATTCCTCATATTTTTAACGGTTCTCTAGTTGAAAGTTAAAGGATTACGAATAGCCGAAAAACTATCTGCGATGATGACCCTTTTAAGCGTAGCTTCACGAGCAAGGTCTGGGACCTAAAGTTTAGCACAAGTTCGGTTGTAAATGTTGACGCACTTTCGTGTAGGATATGATTAATTTGGACTTTGCCTGTCGCATCCACTACCGCATAGGCAAAGGGCAGGTCACCACTCTTGGAGTCGTCTTTAAAAAGAGGATGCCAACCGCTATTTTCCCCAATGTTAGTTTTTCTGTGATTAATTCTCTGAACACGACATTTGGTGTACATTCTTTTTCGTATGTTGAGAGTGAAATATCACAAGAGTTGACGTTTAAAGCCAACGGTGATTTAATTCCACATTTTCCGGGAGAGGGAATAGTTTTGCAACATCTATACTGGAGCTAATTACAAGTTGATATCTCTTGACTTTTTTTGGCAATAAAAGCCTTTTTAACATCTTCGACGGGTATTGCATTGCCACAATTGTGAAGTGCCGGAATGGTTTCGGTTTTTTACTCGTCCATTCTATTTTCTAATGTTAGAAATGCGGCCTCCAAAGTGATGTTTGTGACGGGGTTCGCTCGGAAAGAATATGTACTAACTCCAACACTTGTGGATAAGCTGATTTCAAAATATTTAGATTCCACTTGCTATTGTTGCCATATCTGATGAAATAATAGTCAATTTTGTTGAAAACGAGCATATTGTTAAGCTAAGCAACTGAATTTACGTAAAAAAAGTTTTTCCCAGCAACTGAACGTATGAACTTCCTTTTAGTTCGATTGGAATTCTTTAACTGAAGGCGGTGCATTTATTTATCCAACATGTTGAGTGTTAGCGCATTTTAAAATTATTATGTGTAAATTTTGTGCGTGAGCCGATTTTTTGAATCGCATAGGCATATTTTACGAATGTGCAAATTTTTTGATTTCTGTATCAATATTTTTTGCCGTTGTGGAGTTAGCACAGTTTGCAATTTTTCCCCAATAGTTTCCAGCATATTGATTGTTGTCAATTTATTTTTTTTTTTTTTGTATTAAAATGTAAACATCAGCGCATAGACAATGTACAATTTTTGGAATGAGGGAAAGAATCTTACTTACTTAAAAGCAATTGAAAAGAGTATGATAGATAGAAGAAGTTCTCGGAGAATTCCATTTACCAGAGGGAAAGATTTTGAAAGGCGACCATTAACTCTAACTCTGAATCACCTGCGTGCCATGAAAGTTTCGATGTAGCAGAAAAATTTAGGTCCAGTCCTCCATGTTTTCAAAAAGTTTAAGATAAGACGTAGGTCGACTCTATCAAGGCTTTTTCAAACTCGATTGAAAGAAGTGGAACAGAATACTGATATTATTAAGTTTCTGAGCAAAGGTTTGCAAAAACCAACGAGAAAAGCTAAACGGTATAAGATTATGACGAAAAGATAGAGCCAGATAGTGTGTAGCAAATAAGATATTATTGGTGACTACATTAGCATTTAAATCAAGTCTTTCAGGCGAAGACTTAATATTTGCGGTTTGTTTCAAACTCAGATTATGAGTGGAGATCATGGCGTCAAACTTTAAATGACGGAACCTTACGAAGTCTCTAAAGCACCCAACAAGAGCGAACAGACGTACTTCCATTTTGATCTTATTAAACCTATGTATAATTTAACTATGCACAGAGGATAAGAGTCCCAAGATGTACCACTTACAGATTTGAAAACATCCTTTAAATGAGAGTATTGGTCGACGGCAATTTTAAAATTAATTTATATTGGGGAAAAACGAATTAAACACTAACCTTATATACACGAAATATTTCCTTATACATGTATATAAACATGTATAAAGTTGGGATAGTTGGGATGTCTGGGATATTTATGTATATAAACATGTATGAAAAAGTTCGCATTCTGGAAACATTCTAAATAACATAATATGAGCAAAGGAAACACACCGCCTGATGTACATATATTTCTCAACACTATTTGAATAGTTAATAAGAATATTTTACTTATGTTTTTTTTGCATTGTTTAGTAGAATGGGTTAGCATTGATGGCGAAAAGTATCCAGATATTCAATAGAGTAATGAATTTTTAGTATTTGCTGATCCTTTGCGTTTACCAATGACAGCGACAATATATGACGATGTGTGGAAAGATTGATTGATGATACTCAATGGATTACAAGCTTTAGTGAGATAAGAACATCAATTAAACAAGGGGAGTAAAAGCAGAAAAAGCAAAGAAAGGCGAATTTGCTCACCTTTCACAAATTTAAAATTGGTTGTTTTGGTCCAACTATTTGTTGGAATTTATTTTGTTTTTAATTTACAGGTGTTTTCCGCATAAATGCAACTCCAAACAACAAATACTTCCCCTGAAAAACCATTACTAACTTGAAGCGATAACTCTTTAATTTTCGCGTAATTTGACAAGTAAAAGAGTGTTTTAAACAGCTGTTGCAAATATGTGATCCCAAAAACGCGATAGTCATTAGGCAATGTTGAGTGCTAGCTCACGCGTGATCCCAAACCAGCCAAAAAACGAAAACGTAATCTAACTTTCAGATACGTAATTATCCCCTGGCGTCATGTAGGAAAAACGTTAGAGATCTTGCTGGAACAAAGACGTTTTCCCAGTGCTTTGCTCAGCGAAAAAATTTGTTTTTTTAACGTAAATTTATTTATGTTGAGTGGTCAGGAAAGCTCGTGCTAAACACGAGATTTTTCAAAAAAGAAAATAGGTTTTCTCAAATCACACAAGTGCTGCAAATCCAATTCAATTTAAATAACAATCCTTCAATTTAATAGTACCATCGTCCGCATATAACACAAAGTAACTCTAACAGTATCTTTGCTGCAATATCTCAGTCGAATATCCATCCCAAACTTTCCTTAAATCAGAATGGGTCGTATCTCAAACTCCTCCCATGGTGGCGGTGTATCCTTATTTCCGATAAGCTGACATATACTGGCATTTCTCCCCCCGTAAGCTGCAAGCCTATCGAAACTGGCAGTTGTGTCATTAACACAGCCCTAGGTAACTTCACCCAAGTGCAGTGTGTCCGATTTGGCTTTTAACAAGTTGTTTTCATTTAAGTCCCATATGTCCGTTCTCATTTGTGGAGATTTTACTGCCTACAATGTATAAGTTAAGGGCCATTCCAACGAAGCTTAAATTTACGGGTAAAATAAACAAAAAGTATCATAAACAATGAGTGTCATATGAACTCATTGTAAACATTCTCACCCATATCCTATATCACCCTACCATAAACATTTCCCACCAATATCCCATAGCACCCTACTGTAAACACAAGTGCTGGCTGTCAATAAACCGAGTTTCGTTACAACATAATCTGTAAAGAATAATCAGTCTTTTTATCAATATTAACCGCTTAAGTTCCTAAAGTAAAAATAAAATAAATTTGTTAAATAAAAATAAAAAACATAAAATAAAAAGTTGCGTTTACTTCAAAGAAAGAAGAACCCAAAATAAAAACCTATTCAACTTATACTGCGTTAGCACATCTTCAAGCCCCAGAGAAAGTAAAATTCATGATGTCATAGAAAACAGCAATCTGTTAGTGTCTTGACCTTTCGTTTTGCACACTCAACATTAGCTCTCTGGCTACTTGGCGTCCCCCAGTGGAATTCTCGCCCACACTGTATAGTCGAAGTTTACTTACACTTCCACAATTTTATAATGTTACGCGCATGTACGTTCCAAAAAACATCAGGCCTTCAGCTTTCAATAGTCAGTCCTTTCACACTCCAAGCCCACTCGACCAAACAGCCCTCTTCCCCGCGTCTTCGACAACTGTTTAAACGCATTCACACCCGTTTTTATCAAATAAACACCAAAAACATCACGGCCCGCCAAATTTTGGTGGAACAGTAAATGCAACTCAGTCAGTGCCAAAGTCGCTGTCAACAAATGCAAATGAAAAAGGTTCCCATCCAGAGATAACTTTAAACCTTTGCCCGCCGCGAAAAAGGAATACAAGTACACTCCTTGGTTCTAAAGGCGCAAAGACTGGAAAATTGTTGCAGAAACATACAAAGTGATCTGTCATCTTCATACCTAAGGCGAATGATCAGACTAGTTGATCTCTGATAGAGGTATATAGAGGTTAGTTATGTCCTACATATCATTTGATGAGCGACGCGACAACCTTTTACTAAAGCCTATCACCCTTCCTGAGCTTAACAAAGTCATTAATAGCCTGTAAGGTTCAAAGTTGGACCAGACCTGAGTCTGGGGACATCCATTTCTTTTCTTGATTGCACCCTGGTGTTGTTGACATCCCAGTGACCGAAGAGAAAATCTGTAACCATTAGTAGATAGCATATCCATAGAGAAGCCAACTATGCATAGTATTCAGAATTCACTGTCCGAGGTGACTGACTAAGAAAACGACAGGCCGAAAAAAGGATTGCCTGCCCGCAACCGTCAATTCATATAAAGGCATTGATTTAGTGTTCACTATCACGAAATTTTTTGAAACAATATGATGCGCTCGTTCAGAATGCCACCTATAATCGCAAAACTTTATCAGCGACTCTCAATCTGCCTTCACACGCTCTACGTCTGCTCGGGTCAACATCATTCCCCCCTGGTCTGCTGTTAAACTAGCTTTTGCTAAAGACCAAATCCTTGTAGCATGTTTTCTAGATATCTCAGCAGCTTTCGACCAAGTCAACGTCATCAATCTGAGATCTGCGCTACTCGCTTTAAGTTCACTAACCCGATTTTACAGGCTGTTATAGAAACTCCTTCACTACAAAAAAATTCAAGTTAACAACGACAAGCTCACGACATACAGTCTTGCTCGGGCGTTCCGCAAGGATTCGAACTAACTCTAATTCGCTTAAACATTTACATCAATGACGTATTTAACTCTTTACCTGAGAATATTTTAATATTGAGTTATGCGAACGACCTTGTTATTTTCAGGTCGCAATTTTACCCTGATTTGACCAGACAAACCATACAATGCGGTTGTATGTCTTTATTAATAAACTAGAGTCTCTACAGATCTCGCTATTCATTCGTACGTCTAGGCTTCCCTAACAGTCGCACACAATTTACCGCTGCACCACTTCACGCCAAAGGCTCCAATATACCTTGTGTGGAATGCTTCAAGTTCACAGTTGGCTTCACACTACACGGAAACTTTCTATTGCACCCCATATCGATACGGTCGTCAAACAATATTTTCAACTATTAAACGTATTGAAATCCATATGTGGTATATCAAGGGCCTCTCATCGTTTTTGAATAATAATATTGTACGCTGAAATGGTGGGACTAGAATTAAAATACGTATGTTCACTCCTACTGAGCGCTTCGGAAAGCGAAGTTTTGAAGCTACGTAGGGTCGGATGGAAATGTCTTCGCGTTGCTTTAGGCGCTATGATCTCTGCTCATCCCTTGGGCTTACAGCATATGGCAGACGTCATGCCTTTACTCGAGAGCTTTCGTTTCAAAGTCAATATTATCATTTACAAATTTTATCTTTTGAGAATCCTTCCGCTTTATCTTTCATTCACGATCTTATATCAGTCAGTCCATCTCACCCTTTTTTCCAAAACTTGGCTTGAAAGCTAAATAATTTTTATGTTCTTAAACTTGACAAACACGCTTCATTCAAAATCCCCTATGAGTCACACACCTTCCAAACTGTCATCAACAACAGTTATACCAGCGAAAGCACAAAGCTGCAGTTTAAATCTACATCACCAAAAGAAACAATTTTTTCCAGATTTTCACTGACGGTTGCAAGTCGTAGGTAGTGCGCTGTGGCTTCGCGACATTTTCATTTTTTTATCCTAACCCTAACAGCTCTATCTTCGTAACTGAATGTCTGGCGACCTTGGAAGCAATTCGCTTAGCATCTTCGCAAACACAAAAAAAAAATTTTTTATAATATCAAACACTAAATAAGCCCTTTAGGCCTTCCAATCGTTCCCCACAGACAGGTCTTTCGTTAAGGGGGTCATTATTGCATAACTTGAAGTCCGAATCTATTATTTTCCGTTTTCTTTGGATACCTAGTCACATAGGCATTCATGGAATGACCATCGACTACAATATAGCATCTCAAAACAAAAAATATTAAATTGGCAGCAACGATGGTCTCGGCTCGTGCTCGCCACTTGTATTTTCTAGCTACACAAGTGGACATCAAACTATCTACTGTTTATCCACTGTAATCGTGGCTGTATCTTCATCTGTTTCGTAAACAGAGTAATGTTTGACCACACTAGATGCGACGATCATATACACAAAATTAACGTAACAGGTAGACCCTCGCGCACATGCGGTGCACTACAATCAACACACCCTTTCGTCAATCATTCCTTCGTACACTATCCTAATACATCGCTCTCGTAATGTAACTTACACAAAAATCTGCCTTTACTTCAAATCATGCAAGCTAAATATATAAAAGTAAGACGTCAACTTCAAAAACTATAACTACAACCTGAACATTAACAACCTGACAACTAAAACACATGCACTACAATAAAACTAACCGTAACAAATCAACAAAAGAGTATGGTAAATAATATGCTACACGGCAATAAAAATAACAAAACACCAAAAAATTATAAAAAAAAACAAGGAAGATGTGGCGAACGTGAGAATACACTAAATGCAGACATATGAACTTCCTCCAGTTAAAAAAAAAACTCAAAGAATAATCAATATTCTAAACTAAACGTAAACTTTAGTAAGGCTCATCCATAAGTCTCCGTGTTCATGCTATTCCAATCTACCAAATAATCTCTTGTCGATTTTTTGAATTCTTTAGAAGTAGAGGAAAAAAAAATTGTGTAATAATAAATTAGAAGATCTAGTAAAACATAAGTAAAGAATTTATAATTTAACTGGAAAAATTTTTATAACCGCTGTGCTCTTTCTGCATGTGCTTATGCATTGCATGCATTGTTTTTTGTTGCTTGTTTTTATGAGATGCCTCAGTGAACCGGTTGCCACGCCTGTTGTGATAGACATCGAGGCGGGGTGAGACGTTTATACTGGTCCTCAACCTATTGTAATTGATGATCCCGACAATTGTATCAAAGTAAATGGCGTGAAAAGTATGAGGATGAAAGACTCCGGACGTCCGACTAATTTTAATGTATCTACTTTAAAAACACTTTTCTGTATCGGCATTGCCGCCGCCGGACAAAACCGAATTTCTATTGTATCTGATGTGGATATTGTAGACAGTACCAACAATATCAACGAAAAAGTCGAAAAAAAAAAAGTTAACAACAATGCCAAGAAACAAAGGTTGCGCCTACAACATTTTTCCTTGATGTTGTAGTGCTTATGTCTGTATATCCATTTAAACATTTGTTGTTTGTGTCTGTCTATTAAATCAAATGGTAACCATAGACGTTTACAAGCAAAGAAATAGACGTGCTTTAACCATATGAGAACCAATGGACAAACGTAACCCACTTACGGTATGGGTAGGCCCATACCTATAGGCCATGAGATTCAATGGGTACAATCACTCCTTACTTTCCTCTTAAAAGAAATTTTAACAAATTTTCTTAAAATGTACGTATACATATATACACATGCCTACTTAGTTAGGTTAAATTACAAAAATGTACTTTATATGCCGTGATTATCGCGGGATTTTTTTAGGAGACAATTGATCATCGTCAAGAGGCCAATCAGGTGTCATCGTCGCCATCTTTCCGCTCTTCCGTCTTCCGCTCAAATTTCCCATTACAATGCATTAATAACTAAGAGAAACGTAAAAAATGAGAGCCAAATTGACGTTTATTTGTTTTGGATAAACAAACTACATAAGGTAAACCATAACAACTATGCAAAATGAAATGAATAGAAAATTATATAGATTTTGTGTTCAGTTAGCTTAATGTAGCTAGATATTTAAAAAAGATTATTTTCTTACTTTTACCAAATTTCTTTTTCTTTCACAATTGATAAAGGAAATTTCGGGCACACTTTAATTTTCTTAAAATTTTGAATGAATTATTCTCTTTCTGACAGCTGTTTATATTTTTCTTTTGCAGGTGCTTTTTTACAAACGCAACTATAAAAGGGGGATTTATGGTAACTTTGCTGGGGTTACACTCAATATGAACGCAAATTTGTTCGCAGCGACAGATATTTTATTGTCGCCAAATTTTTGCGTAACCGAGAGAGGACATTTGGCGATAACCACTAGCAAATTTCCCAACATGATTAGGTTCTCTTGGCGATGATCGTCTATTTCATTGTCGACTACTTACATGATTACCCCCCTTGATGCTGTTAATAATACTGGAAAGTCCTATACACGCTACTTCTGAAGATGATGTGTAGAAAATGAGTTCACTAAAGGATTTTGTTGACGAAAAATACCTTACGCAAAACTACCTTGAATTCAGGCCTTCAGAAATAAAATTTTTAATCAAGTCTTTTTTTGTTTTGGATTTCAAAAAGAATTGAAAATATTGGAAAAAAAGAAGAAAAGAAAGAGGAGTGGAGAGTCAATTCTTGAAGTTTAGTGCAGTTTGAAAAATTTTTGTAGAAATTCGAGAAAACGAAACAAAAAATTCTCAAAGTCTTAAAAATATTAAAAGAAAATTATCATAATAGTTTTTAATTTAAATGGAGTCATCCAAACGTTGAACGTCAGCTAGCTAGAGATTTTTTGGTGTTGTTGTGAAACTGGTGGATAAGTGAAGAAAACGAAATAATCACATTATATTCAAATCCTTCAATAAGACTCGCATAGTGAGCGAAGTGGCAACGGAATGTACATTTGCAACACCATGTAATTTCAGTTTCGATTACGGTAACAATTCAAACCAATGCTGTTGACGTTACACTATTAAAAAAAAAAAAAAAAACAACAAACACCAGTGTAGCTGTTTATACAGTGAAACGAGACTTCAAGGCTGTTGACGTCAAATTATTTATAACAACAACAAACCCCAATGTAGCTGTTCATTCAATGAAAGGAGAACGAGAGAGAGGCATCGTAGTTCCGAAGCCCATGTTGGCAGTTTAAAATCTCAGCAACGCAGCTACCTACACATCCTGAGCAGAGTTATTTAAATGTTTAATTTTTTTTGTTAAAAAAAATTATAAATTTTTTTTTTTTTTACCACGAATGTACATTCGGCGTGTTTTGGTAATCGGCGAGTTAAATTTAATTGTTATTTAAGTTAGCTAGTTAGTACTAATTTTTAGCACATTTTGTTTTCTTACAGACATTAATTATAGAATATATCATTGTCTTTAATTTAATATAATGTTTAGTTTATTATTAAACACGTTATCTAACTAATTGTTGTTATTACTGGTTGGCGAAGTAAGTTTACACATTACACCATACTTACACTATAACATATACAAATTGTAAAAGTTCTATATGGCAACTTAGTTTGGAACCCGCGGCGAGCTAGTCACTTTTGTTTAGAGCCCTTGTGTATGCTAAAGATGTACACCTAGTTTATTGACAGGAATTTTCGATCGTTTTTGATCATATGTTAAATTCCAACATTCATTCTTGGGGACGTAATTTATTTGGACTTTAACTTTCGAGAATGAACATTCTTGACACAAATGTATGTATCTTAAAAATTACAATCCTTACTTGTTGGTCATTCAATAAATTCGTTGTTCATTTATAAATGAATTGAAAGCTTTTATAATGCAACGCACGCACAACTTTGTATTAAAATTTGTAAAGATGGCATCGATAACGCAATTATCGTTTAACAAAAGATATTGCTTTAATCGTCTTTATACATACGTTACTGATTTATCCTTATTACAGTGTACATCATTTTTCTTTCGATACGACGTCGCGTTTAAAATAATGACTCAGCCATCATGTTTGTCGCTTTCATTGCAATCTATTGTATTCAGCAATTTAGCATAAGGCAAATATTTATTTGTAAACTTTTGTAAACATATTTTTAACCATTAAATTTTCTTTAAAGTGTTTCTCCTGATTTTTATTTACGAAACTTTTTAAAAGTTACAAAAACAAGCCTTCTAGCATAATCTCTAATAACAAAATCATTTCGCGCTCGCACATGTATCTTTGGTTCCTTTCAAATAATTTCTTGAGTTATAATTTTTATTATATTTCTTTAGAATAAGAATAGAACGGCTGTAAGTTCGAGGAAGAACGTACTAACCAGATGTTAAGCAACATGCAAAACTACGATACACACAAATATATCAAAACATGCGAAGCAAATTGCCTCTATCCAGTTTGGATAATGAATTTCATCACTTGAATATATTTTCGAATATTTATTGAATGATAATTTTGCGAAAAATAATTTTTCCTTCTTTCTCAAGCCATTTATTATCTCTCGCTCTTGTTCTTATATCCCCGGCAGCCTTCTCTTTTTCTTTTTCAGGAATGCCAATCTATCAGGCGTGCCAATTATTCTTCTTCCTAGTCATTTTTTGTTGTGGGATTTACTAACTCTACCTTGTACAATGCTACAGTGTTATATTTGTAATTAAAGTTATAACCGAAAGACTCATGTTACATATTAAGTTGCAAAATCGTGGAAGATTTGATTTAAAGTGCAATATATTAACGTAACGAGAGTAAGCTTTATATTTCAGAAGCAGCTGTTCACCTTGCAATAATGTCGCTACTAAGAGAGAAAACAAAATTCAATTTTACTTTTTTATCAACTCCTGCTCTTACCGGATTTTAGTATGGAATAAAAGTTGAGGAAATAAAACCCACTCCGAATGTGATAGTCCTAGCGTGATGGAGAAGATTTCAAAAAAGGAACATAAAGGAATCCAATGCCATCGATGCCAACAGGCGGGATACACAGCCGAAACTTAGCTCAGAGTATAAATACGTGTAATTTGGGTCAATTGCGGAAAACGTCGCCACCCATCTATCCAGTTGGAGAGTATTCTCAGCCTATATAAAGTACTAAAGTTTTTGAAATAATATGAAAATAATTACTAAAGCCAAATCTATTCATGGGCCCTAAATCTTTCAACTTTGTAAAATTCAATGTGCGATCTTTCATGGATTCAAGTCGCCAATTAGATCTCTTAAATACTCTAACTGATAGTAACACGGACATCGGCTTTATCCAAAAGCATCATATGCATAATAATAAAAATATGTTGTTAATTTTTTTACGACAACCCCTATTGACCGCTCGAAACTCTATTTCATATAATCAACTAATTTATTGATGATGTTTATTTTAATGGTACCTATATCCAAATAAATGATTTAAGTCGAGCTGAGCTCGAACTAAATATTCAGCGGGTTATATTTATATACTGTGCAACTTTTCTACTTCCAATACATTGTTTGGGTTAACTAAAATTAAAAACGGACAGTAATATTGAAGATCTCTTTTTCGGAGGTTATGTAAATGATAAGGCATGAGAAAATCAACTAGAAATGAACGGCGGAAAAATTTAATTAAATTAGCTCCCCGATAGCTCCTTAGACATGTTTCGTTCCTATTAAATGCTTACTAAGCCAGTTCGTACTTTCTATTCGCAATTTTCCAACTTTTTCAGACCATTTTCCGACAACACTGGAGATCGCACTAAATTCATCCGATTTCGTCTTATGTTGCCCAGAAACAGGGCTTGGCGCCATCTTTGTCAAGATATGGAATTCGCCACTCTTAGCATTCTGACACCTGAAAATATAAATCTTGAAAACATAACGATAAACGAATGCTACTCAATACACAGTTCAGTCCGTAGGGGACCTTCGCAGAAAATCGTAGTGCGGCTAAGAAAAATCGTAATCGTCGGAAATAGGAAAAAATTTTTAAAGTCAAACATAGACCTAAGAAAAATTTATCATCAGACATAGTCAAGAATGTAATAATCTAAAAAGCAGCTTTAATTCCTGAAAGTTTTAGTAAGGGATCTTGGGAATTTAAAATAATTGGAAAGGATAATTGTAATGATGGCATGACCGCCGTGCAATAGAACATATGTGTTCAAGGGTAACAGAACTTTAATGTTTAAATTTACGTATTTTTTAAGTAACTACCTCAGCGCTGCGACAGCAGCTGCAATACCTGTTGATTACAACTGTCTGTAGCTAAAAAATTGAAATGTGTTTTATCGCATAGGCAAGTCACGAAAAAGCATTGGTTTGTTCCCAAAAAATTAACAAAGATTATATTTTAATTTACAATGTATTTTAGGTAAATGGCATCTTTTTTTTTATTATTAGCCTAATATTACAGTAAATTAGTATCTATCGACATCTATTACTTCGCTCATTACATTACATTATAGTGTGCTGATTAAGCATTTTTATTGGCAAGTATAAATAGTTGTTCTTTTACGCTTGTTCTGTTGCTATGTTATGGTACACAAACCTAAAGGTGTGTTAGAAATAGTCGAACCCAGCTCCACGGCTTTTAAAGAAATATACCAAATGCCAGGTAAAAGAACACCTCCTCTTCGTCAAAAGTTAAGTTAACAGGTTTTTGATAACATTATTGATATTGATATTGATAACAAATGATCTTGAGGTTGCTGAAACCTTCAGAGATTATTACCCCTCTGTGTACAACGAAAATCTCACTGGTAAATCAATAGCTGACATTGAACAACGTGTATCATCGTGTCTTAATCTTTTACCACGCAATATATACTCCGCATTTTACGAACGTAAACGAAATAAAATCCTATGGGTTCGGCGGAACATATAATTTTTGGTTAAGAAATTACTCGACCATACAGCAGCGAATTTTCGATCTGCATACGACGCCGCACACAACATCCCTGACGACCTCCTGCCATTTTCGCTCTATTGTTCCTGATTATTATCAAGAAAATAAAAAAAAAATTGTATTGGGTAAAATAATGTAGGGGATTGACACGTTGAACTTGCCTAATTGTAACGTTTTTTCTTGTCTTATTCACGTTTCCACATTCGTATTAAAAAGTCATTGATATGTAATTTGAGCTAAAATGCTCCGTCTTGTTACGTTCTTCCTTGCTGGAATATACCTCAGCGCTTTTCAGAATCTGTTCCTGCAGTACAGGGTATGTTAAGCCTGTGAGGATGTCCGTAACACCCAGAAAGAGCCACTTTTTATGAGACTGATCGATTCAGAATCATTTTATGAATCGATCTAAGCCTGTCTGTACGGCTGTCCGTCTGATGTCTGCCCATTCATATTTGTGTTCAAGAGATATTGCTATATTTGATACACTGATGTGTTCTGGCCCAAGGACAAACGTTATTGAAAATGGTTTGGATCGGTTCACTTTTTCGGCCGCTCCCCATACGACACCTTATTTGGAGAAGTCGTTATATGGAAAAAATGGCAATTTTCAAAATTTATTTTCTATTCTATATGAAATGATTTCTCTCTTCATTACAGTTCGACGCAACTACAACGGGCTATTTTCTATACTCTATGAAGTTATTTGTCTCTTCATTACAATTTGACGCAACCACCATGGATTATTTTCTATTTGTTTATCATTGTCTTCTTCATCTCCTGTTCTTCAATAAATCAGCAATAGAAGATTCGCTGAAGCAAAAAATTGAAATTGAAATAAAAGTCAAAGGTTTACTTACCCCCGTAACATTAAATCTAAATTGTAAAACTTCTTTTAGTCATCTTAAACAATTTGATGAAATTTCACTTCTGACTTGTTTTGTATTTAGAAAGATGTATTATCATTAAAAATATATTTTTATTTATTTATTTTGACGAATTTATTGATAAATATATTCATCTATGTGTATATATAAAATGTTTCATAAAAATTTCGCGCTTTACTGTTGTCTTTAGCAATCGTATGAATAACAGACATTTCCAAACAGTTTGAAAATCAGCAAAAACTAAACAAAAAGACCCTTTCTTCAGAAAAAGAAATTTTTTTTGCAAATAGTATCAATCAGATGTACTTTGGTTTGCGCATTTCCGAAGTGAGTGGGAAATATTTGAGCGGAAGATCGTGAGGAAATATATTGTAAGGAAGCGTTTTGCTCCTTATCCGTCCGTGTAAATGTCTACCTTTAGACCCCAATAACAGTCAGTCTGAATTGCCTCTCCGCACTAGAAAATAAATACCCCTTACGTGTCTGCTCTCCTTACGTCAACATATCATCCTTCTCTCACACACGCTAGTGACCACAAATGTATATAAATAAAATGTATATAAATAAAAAATATTCTTTAGTAGCACATAGCAACACTGTACATAAGTGTTTATATTGCCCAACATATATATAAGTACGGCCTTATAAACATTGTAGAGAAACAAGTTATAATCCGTTGAGCAACATGCCAATAACTCACCCTTAATTATCAACAAGCTATTGAATCACTCACATTTTTCAAAAGCACAAACCTAACGGCTTTGTGGTTTCGCAAAAATCGTACTCAACGGTAAGTTCTCTTTAAGTGGATTATTCGAAAAATTATTACAGCGTTTTTCAATCCGTTTATGGTGAACTTATTCACAACGCAATATGAGAAATTCTTATAATGCAACAAGTGTTTGGTAAAATCGGAGAGTAATTCTTATAATGAGAAATTCTTATAATGCAACAAGTGTTTGGTAAAATTCGATTTAGTACCTAAGACACCACCAACAATCACACGGGTTGGCACGTAAGGTAGTAATAATAATGAAATATACCTAAGGATAGCATAATAACACTTAACAAAGAAAGCTGAGATGATATCATGGTTGCAGAGAAACATGTTTGATCAGACCTCAGCTAGCATACATAATAATAGATAGCATAAGAATATTGTTACAACACACATGCAAGTGAGTATTGAGATTGTAACACAAGTATAGTCAAAACATCGATGTAACGGGACAGTGATGGTGATCGCGACTATAAAAGAGCGCGCCACAGCATGCTCAGGCTTTCAGTCGTGTTACAGCAGCCAGAGGTAAGTGAACACGGACTACATAACCAATTGACGTTACTGCTAGTTTTAGTTTTTTTTTGACTTTACGGATAGGGGATGGCAGGTTTGGCTTAGCCGTCATCCCGGAATGACTAATAGGACTATTTACTTTTACGGATAGGGGATGACAGGTTTGGCTTAGCCGTTATTCCTGAAGGACTTATGGACACAATCCGGAGGTCCAAGTTTTTCTATTATAAATTTCTTGGAAGGAGTCCTGGTGAAGCCCTGAGCCTACCCTGCCCAAGAAGACTCGTTGGAACATATTTACGTACGAATTTAAAAGTATATGAATATATACACATATATATGTATTAGGTCGTACTAGAAATTTTCCGCTGTTTTTTTCTACGGGATAGTGATGATGCCTATATATCGGGAAACTCTCACCTGATTGTTTCAAACGAACATATGCTTTAACGGTGCCATTTCAGGTTGCATTTTTTTTGAGTGAAATAGCTGAAGAAAAAATAAATTGTGAAGTGCGAATGCAGTGAGCGAACGAAGGACAGAAGACAGTGGTTTACTCGATTTCGTTCCGAAAATTCCGGGACGGTGCGAGATGCACTTCGCAGTCACTGAAAAAATCGATGAAATTTTTCACCTGGTGGAGCAACACTAATTTATTCCCTTCTTCTTATTAAACACTACCTTTTACAACAGACATACATTTAGTAATGTTCATCTGAAAACTTTCACAATTATTTTATTTAACGACAGTTTCCATGTAAGTTCTAGGCTATTGTTAACCTTTTGATGTAAGTGTTCTTGTATTTGATTTTCTAAATTTGCACATACCCACATTGAAGAACATTTTTTTTTCTTCACAGATTTTCTTTACGATCGATAATCGTTTTATTCACACGCAGATATCAAATTAAATATGTAGATGTGATTATTGATATTTGATTCAGGTAAAAGTTTACCAAGTAAACCAAATTTGCAAAAACTTCAATTTGCTCAGTGTGAGAACAAAAAGGAAATTTAATAAAATCTCTTCTAACGTTTCACCTCTTAAAAGAACGATTGTGCTCGATCATTGGTTTAGAAATAAACAATTTGAGTAGCCGTAGCTATCGGAGATTTCGTTGGGATTCAGAATGACATTTCGGGCTGGTAATGGAATGTCAACTCAAACAGAGGCAAAAAATAGTGACCATGGAGACGATGACTAAAATGTAACAGATAATATCACCCATTTTGCGTTCAGTTGTTTGGTATTGTTTAAATGCCTTCCATTAGTTAATTCCAAAGTGAGGTTTTCCTCTACGAGGATTTGCAACTTGAATTGAAAATATTTAGCCATTCACCGGAATCGTTTCGTTATAGAATTCAATGAAATAAACATCACTTAGATTGTAAGTTTCTTGACCGGCGAGGACTATCTCGCTGATGAACTGACGAACTGATTCACTAAAATGGCGTCAGGAAGTATTTCCTGCACAGTGATCATATAGAGATTACTTATTACATGCATTTAAAAGGTTTGCTTTGTGTTCAGTCTGGACGACATTCGGACTCGCTTATGCCCTTAATCATATAGTAGATCATCTTCATCTTTTATATTTTAGTTTGCTTACTAAAGAATCTTTCGTGTTCTCACTTTATACAGTTTCCAATATTTCATTTCTTTTTATTGTAATTTCGTCCATCGTCTCTAAGCACATACCATTTACGACTTCTCGTCTATTGTTGTTTTCTAGAACAATATCTATTTTTGGTTTGAAAATTTGCAAATCATGATCTTGTTTTCCAGCGATACATTTCCAAGCTGATCGCACAAAGTTTAACGATGTTTTATTTCTAGGTTTGAGGTATCTTATATTTGTTTTTATTTGTTCATTTTCATAGATAAGCATACGATAGATGGGACGGGATGTGCTGATATTTGACGTTAGGGTAGAATAAATCTCATTTTTTAATGTTTCGTAGTCTTCTATGTCGATAATTGTATTCATTTCACGGTATCTGATTGTATTTTGGCAAAATCCTCATCGATCACTATTATCTGCACATTCGACAATTTCGTTTCTCACGTTATTTTTGTGAACAACCTTGCTGCTTTCGGTCAATACAGTAGTATGCCTGTCTTCTTTGACTATTTTTTGCTTGTAGCTTTTGGAGAGTTCTGTCCCTAATCGTTCATATTCCCTAACGAAAATCTAATACCCTATTTGGTAATTTTAAGAAACCTTTCTCCTCTGGTTGTGATATTCTAAATCGAGTAACTGTCGATTTTTGAGGTCTTCGACCATTTGGATCCTAATTTTTTCTATTTCTGCAAATATGTTGTAAGGTATTCTCCCAAAGAATGCTTCAAGTGCTTTCCTAGCTACCGTTGAATATATGGTGTTATTGTATTCGTAGACTTAATCCATCTTATAATATAGGAAAGGTTAGAAGACCTATCAACTGAATGGGCGTATTGTGGGATCCGGAACACTTATATGTTGAGTTGGTTCTCTACCATGAATATTATCACCTTGGAATTAAAGGATCATTCATGGTCCATTACAGCAGCTCTTGATTTTAGTATATTCGTCTGAGCGTATTTGGTTAGCTTATCGATTGCAGTTAAAATAGGGGTTCTTTCCGTTATGTAGACATTGTAACGTCCGCGTATATGTGTGTAGGGGGTTTCCGTCGGCCGGCTTTGTCCCTGCTCTTTACTAATAGAGAAGAGTTATTCATAATAACGGAATTCCGCTAATTAACATCTCTTTTCATAATTTTCCGCTCACACAGTAGCACTATTTAGAGAGAGAATTACGAATAGAGAAAAAAGTTCAAAGTCCGCCTGTATAGCATTAGAGTAGATTTTTTGAAATAAAATGAGCGTAGACGAGTGTTGGCACAAAAAGAAAACTTTGGAAACTCAAAGGAACAAAAGAAATAAAAGAAAAAAATGATCTAAGACAATTTAAATTAAATATTAAAAAAACCTAAATATTGCAATTAAGGTAAAATCTTGTCACATTTCTAACAGAAAGAATACAATAAGGAAAGGATGATTTAAGACATTTAAATGAAAATTTTAGCTTATTAAAACCACTATAAGTTGTGTATGAAAGCAAAATTGTTAAGTAAAGTTACTTGTATAAAACGAAATAAAAGTCGATAAAAATAAAAGGCTAAATGTTAAGGACAAATATGAGATGTCTGTGTAAGGATAGTATGTACATATATAGGATATGCGATTTAAAACTATAAAACAAAGGTAATAAAAAAAAGGAACCAAACGCTGCATATACTGGGAATGTGATTTGAAGCTCGTACGGGTTTCATTTAGCTCTATTATTAACAATTTTCGGAGTGTTTGTGTGTTGAATAAGGTTCCGAGTTAGGCTTTGATTGCTATGTTGTGTGGCATCTGTCGAGTTTATTTCAAATATTTCATGAGATGGTCTGTATACAGCGTCTACTACCGTCCGTAAAATCGTCCCTCGTCTTCAGAGAACGCTGTTGGAGGTTTCGCAAGTTTAGCATAATCCTTTATAAAGCGAGGGCAGAAGCCGGCCATGCCAAGAAAAGACATCATATCTTTGATTGTTTTCGGGATTGAGAAGTTTTCTATTGCTCCTACTTTTTAAGGTAATCCGTAGTCCTTCCGTGAATAATAAGAAACCTAGGAAGTCCACTTCCGATTTTAGGAATTCATATTTGTCGGATTGGATCCTCTAGTCGCGGAATATCCGCAGGTGTGGATTTGACCGCATTTAATTTTCCGTTAGATGTTTCTTTCTACCTGAAGCATGCATTTTCTTGGATATAAACTATAAGGGTATGTTGCTGGGTGATTTTGATGGCGTTATCATATTTTGATTTCGCAATTCTTTAATGTGTAGTTCCACTTCATCTTTCAAATACATAGGTCATGAGCAGCATCTTGAATATACGGGATTGTTGGTGGTGGTCCTAATTAAAATATTAATGCTATCGCAATCATCTTCGTCGGAGTGTCTTCGGAAATTTACTATGCCTCTTCCTCCAAATATTCTTGAAGTGGTTGTGTGTCTTCTCCATCGCCGAAAGATGGCATCGTCTCGTTGTAACTTCCCATTTCTTCCACCTAAGCGTTGACATGGAAGTTGCTTTGGAATCTCGGTGTTCTTAGACTAGAACGATCTACGCTCATAGGTTCGGGTTTGAGCAGTGGTATTGAGGCTAATGGCTTTCTTGGTTGAGTGTTTGAATAATAGTTGGTACATTGGTTGTACGCGTTTATTTAAGCAAATGGTTGCTTTTGCCCATTAGGGTTTAGTGGATATTGTTTGAAGTCATATCCTCATTGTGGTTCTTCTTTAAAGGTATTCCGGCTTGTAGATGGTAATAATGCAGCAGGAGGATAAAGTTGGGATTGCATATAGGTGGGTCTTGCAAATGGCGGTCTATGGTTTTACCGAGGTAGAAGCGATTGATTTCTGATTGGCTTGTGAGAGTAGTTATTCTGATTCCTCAGTTGTAGTCACAAGTACTTGCGAGAGGTCTGCTGGTTCTCGGATTGCTAATATATGTTCAAGATCTCCTCTGATTGCACGGATAAATCTGGCGCTGCGTACTTAACTTACATGATCCATGGCGTCTCTGCTGGCATCCATACAGGCTAATTTATTCATTATTAGAGAGAGGGGGTATTATATTTCCTTGTATAGAGTTGCTTTCTTGGACAAAAGTGGCCATCTGATATTTTAAAGTACCCAAGGTCTTTTTGCATGCATAATGAAGAGTGAGTGAGGCCGTATTGTATGGTACGAGTGCGGCTTCCGCTGCACCTGTCACCTTATTCTGTATAGAAGTTGTGTTGGAAACTTGTGTGTAGTGTGCAACGTGGCGCGTCCTTCCCTATGAATCCAATGCTATTGCACGATACGCTACGCATATACACAAAAGAAAAAGAACAATAAACAAAATAAACGGCGCGCTCGCGAAAACGCTGAATTGCATTTTTTCTGTAAGCATAACACTACACCAGGAGCCCTATATAGAGTAAATGCTGGCTATAACATTTCATGTTTCAAATGAACCAAAATTGTAAGTGAACTTAGGCTAAAATTCTGATATATAAGCAAGCATAAATCAACAAGGAAAATGAGTTGAATTTGAAATTCCTAAGCCGAGCTTACTTTGGCATCTTATGAACTTAAAGAAACTTAAAGAAACTAACTTTAAAGAAACTAACTAATTGAATTCTTTAAATTAAATACGGGATTAAATTAAATGTTAGGTTCATGCGGTTTTACACATTTTGATTTGATAAATTTGCGTTTGATACATTTTTTGCAGTAACTGAAATATGCCTGAAGTCTCTTAGAAATCGAACTACGTCTGGTACTTCGTCCAAATCCGTAAGGTTCCCCGAATATCTTTCGTCTACTCCCTGTGTTCAATCCTCCGACTAATGAGTAACACAGGCACACCATCTTGCATTAACTATTGAGGATTTTCGTAAAGATGGTATTCAGGCACTTGAACCACAACACCGATACATGAAAAGAAGAAGATGTTTCATTGCTGAGGTGATTATTTCATCTAATTTATTACATGAAAGACATGCACTTATATACTGAAATGATTATACATGCTCCATAAAATATTCGCAATAAATTGTTTATCTATGCCTACAACGGATACATTGTCTTCATTCAGACAAAACATGCAGACATGCACAAAATATATAATATTCTAACATGTAAAAAAACTATGAAAAATAATTGAAACTGAATGAACAAACGACAGAAGTATCGCAAAAATGAAAACAAAAAAACAAATGCGTTTGTAATCATGAACACCTTGATTTATTATTGACATAGGCGACTTGAGGTTAGGAAGGTCTTTTATCAATGTACTGAATTTTCCTTTGCATACCCTAACGACAATAACCGCCACTGCGAGTTCCAGTTGTATATGGTTATTTTATGGAATTTCGGGTGTGATATTAAGGATAATTGGTCTTATTACGTTATTTAGATTAGACACTCATTAGCGTAGGACCAGCCTTATGATTTCATTTATTTGTTTATTCTTTCTGTTAATTTATTATGGCACGGTAAAGTGGTATAAAATTGGATAATCGATAATTAGAATAAAGAAATGATATTTTGCTCTGAAAAGTAATATTATTTGAAAATGAAAATTATCATCTTTATAATATCAAAATTATTTTTAATATTAATGATAAGGTAAAAGTACAATTATTTTAAACTTGTAAATTAATTGTTTTTCGGGGTTTCAAATTTTCACTACTTCACACTATATTAATATACCTGGACGTTGCAAATTCTTTAGGCGCAAACCCAATTTAGTTATACAAACTTAGTGTAAACTTCTAATCCGTACAGGTTCAAGAGGAATCGATTGACATCGCATTTTTCTTTCCCTTCCTTCTTCACATTCTCTTTCCCTTCAACTTTCCGTTTGAAAGAGTCAGATCCTTGTAATACATATAAAAACATTATGGTGTATCCAGTAAGAATAATTAGCGCATGTGTGTAAAGAATGTTAAAATTCGGGGAATTATTGGAATTCAAACTCTAAATAAGTAATAAAAACAACTTTACAACAACGATCGTCTTATGAAATAGATTTTTTGCGGAAGACAGTTTAGTGGTAAGAGGAAATTCTATAAGTAAAGAATAATAATAGTTGTGTTGAGCAGTTAAAAAGGTATTGCTAAGAATTGCAAATAAATAATAAATTGTAAGTAATCCTACATTTAGGAACATAATAAAACTTTGAAGTGCATTTTCTTTTCAATATCTACGATCTAGTGATACGAACCGTATCGAGAAGCGGAAATTCTTAACAATTGGTGTCAGAAGTCA
The DNA here is from genome assembly GCA_001077435.1 of Glossina morsitans morsitans. Taxonomy (NCBI): domain Eukaryota; kingdom Metazoa; phylum Arthropoda; class Insecta; order Diptera; family Glossinidae; genus Glossina; species Glossina morsitans. Next base: position 46,979 of record CCAG010014591.1, read on the forward strand.
AATCGTGGAAATCAGAAGAAATGGTGAAAGTGGTCAAAGTGGATCAGCTCAAACAAGAGCTGGGAAGAAGAAACCTTCGCACAGTCGGTAGCAAAGCTGAATTAAAGCAAAAACTGTTCGAACATCTAGAAAAAGACGGAGAGGACCTGTCCATACTTGAATTTGAATATAACAGCGAGGAAAAAGGCGAAGATGGGTCAAATGTGTCAAACGCCGTCGCTATGCGGTTTGTGCGACAAATGCAACAACAAATGCAACAACAAACGCAACAACAAGGTCAACAGATAGAATCGAAAATTGGCGGGACGACGAAAAAGATCGACATAGTTCAGGAAAATCAACTCATTCCGCAAACACATATAGAGAAACGTACCATCTACAAACTAATGACGTAACCACCAGCGCTATCAAAGTAAAAACACACCTATTTGACGGTATCACTAACTTCAACGCATCCAAGCTATAATTTGGTGTTGTTGTGACAAAAAATGTGGGATGATGACGATAAAGCAGTCGCCTTAATAAACTCCTTGAGAGGAGCAGCAGCAGAAATTATCAAGATAATCCCGGAAGGAAAAAGAACGGAATTCGCTGCAATCATGGATGCATTGGAAAGGAAATATAGTAGTAAACATGTGAAGGAGGTGAGCCACTTAGAATTGTCTTTGCGCTGTCAGAAGCTGAACGAAAGGATCCAAGATTATGCTACCGAAATTGAACGCCTGGGCAATCCCGCGTATATCGGTGTGCCTGACGACATGCAGGAAAGATTAAAAATCGACGCCTTTGTTAAAGGACTTCGTGACGCGGACCTTAAAAAAGCTGTATGGACGTCACCTAAAACGATGCTTACGGAAACGCTTGGCTTCGCGCTTGCGCAAGAAGCAGCCAGTGTGCTGTGGACGTCAAGCATGAAGGTGAGACGCACAGAGGTTACCAGCAAAAAAGATATCTCGGATGTGGTTTGCGCGGCGCTTCGACAAGTCCTGCGCGAAAATAAGCGAATGCCGGCTTCAAAAACACACAAGTGTTATGCCTGCCAAAAACCTGGCCATTTTGCACGGGAATGCCGAGCAAAGCACAAAGGATCACATTCCACATCACCTACAGGGAATAGTAGTGGAGGTGCCAGCAAAATATCCAACGAACAAGCGTTAAACTAAAAAGACTCACCACAGCGGGGCAAGGGATGACTCCGAAAGTTAGTATCCCTAAGAGCGGTATAACTCAATCAAAGAGAAGCAACAGCAGCCTAACGACTGATGGGAAGATTCAGGGCTGCAATTACATCATTACGCTGGACACTGGTGACGAAGCTGCTGTTAAGGGTAAAATTACGAGAAACATTTCAATTAGCGATGTTTTGATGAAGCATGAATTTCTGGTAGCAGATATAATGGATGAGGTAATACTGGGAATGGATTTTATGGCAAAGCACAGCTTCGTGTTAGATATGAAATGGCAAGTGTTACGATACGCTAACGTGACTTTGCCATTGACTGTGGGATACGACAGACAAGCCGAAGTGGTACAAGTTGTAGTGCAACGACAACAGAAGATCCCTCCAAAGTCTGAAGCAATAGTGTGGGCCACAGGTACCCAAGAGATAAGGCTGAGCAAGTCATGGGTTGTCGAGCCGAGTAAAGAATGTACGAAAGACAGCATCATCATTGGAAAAGCGGTTGTCTCACCGGTCAACAATTTAATACCAGAGCGGGTATTAAAGCCAACCAGCGATACAACAAAAGTTCTAAAAGGGGACATTATAGCGCAATGCCAAAAAGCAGAATATATAGTAAATCATCAAGTCGAAATACCAAAAACATGCTCAAAGATATCCCCAGAGACTGAAATTTTCATACAAAGATGGACTAGCAATCTAGATGAGCAGCAGAAGAGATATGACAAAAAGTTTTTACTGGAAAATTGGTCCATCTTTGCAGGCGTTACAAGTTCGGGCGGCCGTACTAATCTCGCAAAGCATGTAATCAACACGGCAGAAGCTGATCCGATTAGGCAACGGCCTAGAAGAATCTCATTGGCAAAAAGAGGCGGATTTGAGCAAGGATATGCAAGAACGGAAAGTTATCGAACCATCGAATAGCCCTTGGTGTTCGCCAGTAGTTCTTGTTAAGAAAAACGACGGATCTACCAGATTTGGTGTGGATTATAGGAAGCTGAACGAGGTGACCAAGAAGGACAGGTACCTTTTGCCTAGGATCGATGACACCTTACGCACATTATCAGGTTCGCAATGGTTCTCAACCTTAGATTGGAAGTGTGGGTACTGGCAGGTGGAGCTGGCCGAGCATGACAAGGAAAAGACCGCGTTTTCCGCTGGCGACTGCTTATATCAGTTTACCGTAGTGCCCTTTGGATTATGCAACACGCCTGCCACATTTGAGTGCCTAATGGACTGCGTGCTAAAAGGGCTGCACTGGAAGACATGCCTGTGTATTTCGACGACATTATTGTCATGGGCAAAGATTTCAAAGAACATCTAAAAAACCCGGCAATTGTTTTTCACCGACTACAGCCAGCAAGTTTACAATTGAGTATCGAAAAATGTACGTTCTTTGGAAAGGAAGTGACATATCTTGGGCACAAAGTCTCCACGACTGGGGTTCACACGGATGAAGACAAAATCACAACAGTAAAGGAATGGCCGCGACCAAACAACTTACATGAAGTCCGTAGTTTCCTAGGACTTTGTACATACTACCCCAGTTTCGTTCCCAGGTTTGCCACGGTTGCTAGTGGACTGCATGACCTCACGAGGAAAAATCGATCCTTCATATGGAGGAAGTCTCAAGAGTACGCGTTCACGCAGTTGAAAGAGCTGTTATGCGCGGCTCCCATTTTAACTTATCCAGTACGGGGGAAAAATTTATACTGGATACCGATGCAAGCGCAGAAGGCCTAGGCAGCGTGCTCTCCCAAGAAATTGATGGTAACGAAAAAGTAATAGCCTATTACAGCAGGCGGCTATCCAAACCCGAGGGGAACTGTTGTGTTACGCGACGAGAACTCCTGGCAATAACACAAGCAAGCGCTGTCAAGCACTTCCACAAATATCTTTATGGGCAGCAGTTTCACCTAAGGACAGATCCTGCTGCTCTCCGATGGTTGCTTGACTTTAAAGAACCGGAAGGAAAATTGGCCAGGTGGATCGAAAAGCTGCAAACTTACCAATTCCCGATTGCCCATCGGAGCGGCAAATCGCATGGCAATGCAGATGCTATGTCCAGACGACCATGTGACGCGCATTGCAAACACTGCGTAAAGAACGAAAATAAAGAAGGTGTCGCCATCTGCCGGAAACTTTTCGAAGGGAGACATGCGCAGTGCCCAAATGGCCGACGAAGATTTAAACGCAATATTAAAGGCAATCGAAAAGGAGGAGCGTTCTACTTGGGAAGAAATTTCAAGAGAAAGTCCGATTACGAAGGCATATTGGGCTCAGTGGCAAAGCTTCATCGTTGAAGATGGATGCTTGTGGCGTATATGGCATAGTGAGGATGCTTCATGGGCTAAGAAATTACTGGTGGTTCCACAGGCGAGAACTAGTGAGATTATAAGGGAATACCACAGCGGACCAAGCGGAGAACATTTTGACATCACAAAAACCATGGAAAAGATCAAGGAAAACTTCTATTGGGTAGGCACCAACGATTCCGTAGCAGTAGCCAAGTATTCGTCAAAGATTGGGTCACGCGGTTTGGAACCCCCATCGAGTTGCATTCAGACCAAGGCAGAAACTTTGAATCTTCGATCTTTCAAGAAGTTTGCCAAATATTTGGCATTAATAAAACTAGAACGACTCCGCTGCATCCTCAGTCAGACGAAATGGTCGAATGGTTTAATCGAACGCTCCAAGAACATCTGCGAAAAGTGATCGACAACAATCAGCAGGACTGGGATGAACACATACCAATCTTTTTAATGGCATACAGATCAGCAGTGCACAACACGACTGCTCTACTCCCGGCGAAGATTTTGTTCGGGTCTAACCTGAGGCTACCCGCAGACTTGAAATTCGGGACACACCCTAATGTCCAAAGGACCGAGATCGAATATGTTGCTAGATTGAGGGTGATAATGAATAACATGCACCGACAGGTTCGAAATAGAACGAAAATCCTAAGTGACACGATGAAAGCAAGATACGATCTAAGGGTTAACGCCGATGGATTGAAGGAGGGGGATTTAGTATTGTTATACAACCCTTTACGAAAAAAAAGTATGTCACCAAAACTGCAATGTAGCTGGGAAGGTCCGTACAAAATCATTACAAGGATAAATGACGTGGTCTATCTAATACGAAAACATCCCGGAGGCAGAACTAGATTCAAAGTGGTACACCTGGACCGACTGACCGGTTATCGAAATAATCCTTTTCGGGACGAAACAGATTAAGTGGAGGGCAGTGTTACGAAAATCCCAAATCCAG
>CCAG010014598.1:0-11341 GCA_001077435.1 Glossina morsitans morsitans
ACCGCAACCTAAAAGATCTATTGTACTCGCCCATGCCACTAGCCCTCCAATTTGAGGATTCTTTGGTTTACAGCACCATTCTGTGTCCGTTGTTATGAAAACTTCTGATTCTGCTGATGGCCTCGCATTTAGATAGAAGATTGTATTTTGCTCGTTTCTTGGCAGAATCTGCCTGAATCTTTATAGGAGGCACTTCTGCTATTCAGGCGATAACTGAGGGAACGAAGGCTCCCGTAGAAGTCACTCTGCAAGGCAACTTCCAAATCGCTGGAAAAGTAGGAAAAATGTGTAACTAGTAGTGAGCAATAGTTTGAATAAAATATTTTTGTTAATTTTCTCAAAGCAAGGCCTGTAAGCACTTATCGACACACCTTATACTTCTTATACATGTTTCCTCTAGAGACTTGTACTTCTTTTCTAAATTGATGCATTTATACTTCCTTATATTTGTTTTTTGCTATCAGAAAGAGAAAGTGTTTGAAGAAAGAGTAATGCGGGCTTTAGAAAAAGGTGTTTGGTTCTGATCAGGCCTGAAAGTAGGAAAAGAAGAAAATAAAGCAAAAAACCAATTATATATATTTAGTTTGGATCAGATTTTTCTGAGCTCTCTATTATCCTGGCAGAAGATAGAACCAAGACCCATTCTCTCGATGGCACAACTTAATGATGAAATTTATGAAAAGATAAAGAGCCCCATCCTTTAATCCTTTAATATTAGTGCAGATGACAGTTTTGACGATGTAATAATATAGTAGTAGTTTTCGTTGAAGATTTTGGATTCCGATCTTCTAAAGTACTTTAATATCAAGAACCTCATCTTTCTTCACTGGCTGTCGTACGTTAGCATATTTATATGAAAAAATTCTGTCCGCTGAATTTGCACGGACCCGACTTACTACAAATATATATCATCTTCAAGATTACGTTTTGTTAACGCTCCTATGTTGTAGAACTCGCTATCACTCAATATCAAAATAATTATTAGACCTGGGAGGTTTAAAGCGACTATAAAGGCTTCAATAGTCCATAATTACGTCTGTGTCTTATCTTAGCCCTTACACCATGCAACGTAGTTATGGTACCCATGTCTGATATTATTGAGTTCACAATTGTGTCGTAAGAGACTTTATAGTCGTACTGAGTCAGCAATCGTAATTATAATAATGATCATTATTGTGTAATTTCATTGGCATTAATAATTCTTATTATTATTTAATCAACTAAACTAAGCTAAACTAATACTCGAAGAAGACGAATAGTCGCAGAGATTATTGCAAGCCCCAATGATCATCCCAGAAGCATCGCAAATCATATTTCGCAATACATAATCGGCCAAATCTTTAAAAATCGATTTCTGCTAACTTCAAAAAACCAGTTAAATCGGGCCTCAATGCGTTCATCTAGTTCTCAATGAACATAAGCAGCTATGAAACATTCCCAGCTTTTGTAAAATTATGTCTGGAATTTTATATGACATTTAAAACGTAGTGATGGATATTAATAGATTCGGGACGCGCCGTCAAGTATAACTGCTCTGTTGTCGCTTTTATATATTCCTACGATTTTCTTTTCTATACTTTTCCGTTTTTCATGTTAATCAATATGCAAATAAAAAACCACAAACAAACATGTTATCAAACTTGTGACACATCACGAAAATGTTCTTTTAACAAAACGAAGATTTATTTATGAATGTTTGAAAATTAAATTGTCAAAAACGCAAAAAGGAAAAAATAAATCATATTGAAGCAAACTGGATTTTTACGACGAATCTCGAATGCTCAATAGCTTCATTTGCTTTACAACGAAGTGGAAAACTGTCTCAAGACAAACTTTCTCAGATCAATTGCTTTATGGAAATCCTTTTAGCTCAGGCATCTGGCAAAAGGTAGATAACTGAAAGCGATGGTCTAAAAGGGAGTCTTCAATGAGCATCGTCTGAGATTAGAGCAGGTGTAGTGCAAGATAAGTACCTTCAAAACTTTTCCGGAATCATTGGGACCATGGAGTGTGTGGGGCACTATTTCATGTACGTTAGCACCGAATCCCTACGAAAGTCATCGGATGCTAGCACCAACCTTTTGCAGAAATTTTCGGTTAACTCTGTAGAATAAACTTGAAAGGAAGTATTAGTTCTCTGGATCCAGAGAAATGTTTACATCTAAACTGCATTATTGAGCTTATAAGCATACATACATATTATAGAGAACCATCATAGGTATAATCATGTTTACCAAAATCGCATAATAATTTTGATAGTGATGGCTGCGTCAGTAAGTCGAATTTATGTCAAGCCTATGAAGAACATTCCGGTCGGACATCAGATCAGGAAGTGGTTTACTATTTCAGAAATGAAACCCTTTGACTAAAGACCGTTTTTAACCTTCCAGACACTCGCTTGTGTGGAAGGAAAACTCGCTGTCCGAAAATTAACTATAAATGTACAGCAATTCCTAAAAGTATAGAGCAGGGATGAATGGATCTGCTTAAGCCGGTCTATGCGGAAGTGAAATACATATACTTATGCGTTGTTGGCTTCATGGATGCTATTGTTACAAAATGAATGACAAAACCGGTATATACCTCATGGTTGACATTGCAAAAAAAAAAAAAAGTATAAGACATAAGCTTTGACATAAATTGAATGTCAGCCACGGGAAAAGCAGAAAACATGATATTTTAATGAACCCGAATTTAATACATTTCATGTAATGAATTTTACATGACAGCTTAAATTGTTTTCAATTTTTGTTTTTGTTTGCAAAATTTACGAAATATGTCAAAAGTAAAAAACGAAATACTCATACCGCTTACCAGATTTGCGTTAAGCATTTATAAAAAATTCTTTAAATGATTTTTAAATTAGAAAAAAGAGGAAAAAAATTTGAAAAATATGTTTGCCCATCCTTCCTGCGAAGCTTTCGACTAATTGGATCCAATTGGTTAAATATTTTTTTAAAACTATTATGCTGAAATAAATATTTTCTCTAATGAGGTTTGGAAAGCAGCAGTTTTTCATGTTTTGTTTTTTAAGAACATGCACAACAGATAAGTAACGCCCTTCATTATATGAGCAAACTTGAGAGTTATTCTTCTAGCTGAAAGTTTATGACTGTGTGTGCACGTGTGGTGTAGGATGTATGAAGTTTTTGCGACTTACGATAGACATACCTTCCTGTGTGCGAATCGGTTGGGAAAATATTCCAAAAATTCAGAAAGGATTGATAAATCGATTCAGAAAGTTGTTCGGAATTTCCGAATCAATCTAAGTTACTTTGTTCATACTTCCGCCTGATATTTCTCCATGTGTTTAACATACATATGGCAATTTTTGCAATTCCTATTGAAAAAGAAATGGATTGCAATGTTTTTACGACGAATTCTAATAAGACGCCATACTTTGAAAAACTCATTATGTAAAAGACAAATTTTCAAGGGCCCTCATGAAAAGTAAGTCATTACGTCACAAAAACGTTCAACTTTTAATAAAAATAAATAAAATGACAACGATGGGACGCTGCCCACCGTTTAATATCCCACTCAGCACTCATTTAGTTATTCATGTAACCGCACTTCAAAATAAGGCTTCATATTGAAAAAGTGGTCGAAAACGTAGTTCGATCTGAACCATTTCCCACAACGTTCGCCTTTGGAATAAAACATGCCAGCATATCAAGTTTCATCTAAACATCTGAATAATTTGCGGCCTGTAGGCTGAACAGAAGAAGTGGATGGACGGACAGACAAGCTTAGATCGGTTTAAAAAAAGAAAAATAATAAAAGATTAACACGACAATCAAATCTGCTAACTTTGAATAACAATAGACATTTTTTGCCCGCTCCCATTAAAGGTATACTTTTCCATGGGAATAACGTATAACTTTTGGTATTTTACCAGAAGAACTGTTTTGTAGGATAGTTAATGATTAGCTTTACCCGACTATAATGCTTTTACTTGTTTTTTATATAAATTTCAAAAAAGTTGCCTTCATTTCATTTATGGCAAGATAATATTATGCCTTAAGTCGAACTTGATGATCAACTAGACAACCTCTAGAACAAAACCGTAGTATTCTTTTGTCCCAACTCACAAGTATACTGCGTTCCAAATTTCGCACTTCCGATTGTGTAGAACCGTTTTCCTCTAATTCTCTTACTGAACAATAAATAAAGAGTTTTGATGGCAGCAGATTTAATATAAAATTTATTTAAAAAGAGTTGGTGAAATAGTTTTACACACATTTCGATGTTCTTCATATTACACTGTATCCATAAGCGATCATTGTTATACTTAACAGACTAAAGGTATTTCATTAAGAGATATTTTATTGCCTTTGCAATTGTGATTCATTCTAGAGATGCCGTACAAGCGTATATAACTGTAGTCTTAGAGGTTTCAAATATTGCGGCAGAATTTTCAAAATAGCATAACTTTACAGCCCATCTTTCCACCATATTGCCCTAAAGTGTTCATTGAGTGTCTATTGATTGAAATGAATTACAAAAATTTTAGAACATCATAACGTACATGAGATCGTATATATGAAACCAATGCTGGCATTACAGCACTTGTACATTATTAACACAGTAACATACAAAAACGGATGTGTTTGCACGCGTGCACGTTAACATAATCACAAACGTATGTTATCGATGCATATGCTGATAATTATTATAAGTATTGATCCTACCAGTTATGTACCAGTTATGTACATACATAAGTCTGCCTACCTACACGCATTCAATACGTTTCTGCTACATTCACGAATTTCGAAAGGGATCAATTAGTACCATGTGTGTGCATGTGTGTGCATGTGTGTGCGTTTTGTGTGTTATTACACTATAGATGCCCTCATAAAATGCTCCACTGAGGCTTGGGGCTGATGTGTAGGCCAAAATTATATATATATACATATATACATATTAATATATATATGTAGATATATGATGTGTCGGTATGTGGGTGTTCGTTCGCGTTCATAACATGATTGGCATAAAGATAATGGTAAACAATTACGTAAGTCAGTGAAATTTTATCACGATTTCGCGTTGAGAATGCCTACGTTTTTATATACGTATTATATATATGTATGCCTGATTGTTTTGCCTATACATACGCATACATATACATATTTTTATGTTTACCTTCACGGATATACTAACACTATCGCGTAACATTTATTTCAATTTGTTTAGTGACAGATGTGATCAACAAACAGACTGTAACAACTATGAGAACAACAACAACAACCACAAGAACAACCTATATTTAGTATACTACTTGATGCATATGTGTAAACTGTTATGAACATATGTACGCATGTACGTATAAAGAATTTTTTTTTAAATTATTAGTTTAAATGTTATCAGTAATATAAAGTGCTATTGAATGCGTGTGTTTGTTTATGTATTATCAGCGATTTAAATTTTCATGAGAACCGTTAGAAACCTTTTTATGAAAATATTTAAGCGACAAGACTTGTAAATATGAATGTGTATTAGTTTTTTCATTCCATTGGCATTCAGAAAGACGAATACACTTGTCACGAAAGAACGGACAAACGAAACTTATCTAAGTAACCGAATGGGCGTGATGTTTTGCTCAAGGCTGGTCTGTAATCTCCCATACAAAATCGTGGACCGAAGGAGACCACAGGTAGGACGGAGGTCCTTAGATCGGTCCGTTCGGTAAGTTTCGTCCGTCCGTATGTCTCTATAAGGATTTGTTTTTAGACGTGTTTTTCGTGCGTAGTGTCCGTTGGCTAAAGAATGAACGAATGAATGAACGACCTTGGGGCCTCCGACCATATGACTGAACTACGTAAAAAATTTTTATTTCAACTCTAGCAGATTTTTTTGTTATTTATAGTATTTTGTTAAGCAATCGTGATGCCCAACGTGGCGCACGACTATTAATAAAAATTTTCTATTGTGGTATATAAGAAAATTAAAACACTTTGGTGACATTAAAGGCGGGTAGGGTGGATTGATGACGTCCGTCGAACATACCTCAGACGGTTACAATTGGCAAAATAGAATACACGTGTCGCTATAACATTTAACGAAAGAGAGAACGGACAAACAAAGCTCGCCTAACTAACCGTGAGGCGTGATGTTACACCCAAGGCCGGTCTGCATTCTTACGATCTCCATTCGGCTATGTTTTTATTTGGAAACCCCGAATCTAAGTCCTCACACCTCTACGCCTACTTTCTTCTCACAAAAACAAAAAAAAAAAAATTCCAACATCTTTTGAATATTTCAGAAATCATTTATGTTGAGTCGTTCAGTTTCTTTTGTTTCGCGTCGAACTTTTCGAAATCATCGTAGTTTCTTTAGCTACTTCGGGCGTAGTTCAGATTTGATCTGCAGAAATCAATTAAAGAGAAAGCTTGCAGTTTTCTGCTGTAAGCATCACTGTGAAGCATTTGTCTTACGGCCTAACGTTGGTCACATCGTATGCTACTCCTTAGTAGTTGTAATGTTAAAAGTATATTCTCTTTTGTGTGTTGCTGGATGTTACAAAAAGTATGACAAGCTTAGCATACAGCAATGCCTTCATAAAGTGTGCAGAAACTATTCTTTGTTTTATGTTAACAAGTGAGTGATGTAGGAGTTCACATATGCATGTCTGTACGTCGGTACGTAACGTCAATACGCACGCATCAGTTATCTCAAATAAAATTTGTTATTATTTCATTTTCTATGCTTTAATGTATCATAAGTAATTTGTTTATTTTCCAATTCTATTAATCATGGTATGATTATGAGTTTCTTTTTTTACTTTAGAAAGAATTTTGAAATTTTATATTTTCAAAGGGTATTTCAAGTTTTCAAGTTAGGATATTATTGCACAGTTTAATCCTGTTTGTATTATTACTAAACACTTGTCTCAAATGTTTAAAAAAAAAAAAAAAAAAACACTTCATTAGCATCTTACAATTTTCAAATTATTGATTGCCCTCATCAATGTCAGACCCTTTTTTAAGTACTTGAAATTTATTTATTTAAAAATTTCCCTTTTTCATGATGTTTCTTAACAAATTTCCTTATGCGCAATGAGTTCGACAATTTTGAATAAACAGAAATAGTATTTAGTTTTATTGCTAAAAGTACTAAACAAAATGCTTTTATGTCAAATTAAATATTATTTGTTTATAATTATTTGTATTTTAAAATCTCTATATATTAGGTCATATTAAAAATTCTCCGCGGTTTTGTTCACGCGATGATGTGGATATCGGGCAACACTCACCTTACTGTCTCAAATGAAGGTGCGCCTGAAAGGTAACATTTCCGCTTACATCTTTTCTGAAGTTAGTTTTGTAATTCTTACGCTCGTGTGAAAAGTTTTATTGATTTGAAAACGAGTCAGATATTTGAAGAATGATGCTATGTGATGCATTTTGATTATAAAAAGGATTAAAAAAATTGATTTGTGAAGTGTGCGGTGAAAATGCTGTGAGGGAACGAAGATTTGGTTTTCTCGATTCCATTCCGGTAATTTCGATGTGAAAGATACACCTCGCAGTCACTAAAAAAGTCGATGAACCGACACGCAAGCTGTCAGGAAATAACGGAGGTACAAACCATCAACCACCTTTCATCAGTTTGGAATCATTTGAACAGGGCAGGCTACAAAAAGAAACTCGGAAACTCGAAAAAAACCGCGGAGACTTTTCAATATGAGCTGTTATAAACATTATGTACAGTTATATGTAGGCTGCATTTCTTATAGGTAATTAAATTTTTCAAAAATTTATTGTTTGTTTAAAAAAAAAAAAGTATAATCATAGGTTTCTAATTTCTGAAGTAGAAAGACCGAGTTATTAGGCATAAACGCCGCTCTATTAATTTTCATGACTTAAAGGGCAACGAATCGTTTCTTTATTGGCAGTAAATAATTATGAGTCTATAATCACCGAAGCATTGCAATTTATTGACTGCCCTGGAGGAATGGATATGGTATGGTATTCACGCTGAACAAATACAAGAAAGGGATAGATGTGGCATAGCGCCTATAATAATAACCTATTAAGCATCGTATTTGTACCGCTTCAAAGTCTCTTATTTTGTATGATCAAAGTACAGCAGCAACACTCTTTACACATGGTATCTTTTCTTTCTAAGGTTAGCTAATTTTGGTTAGTATAATCGTTGCGACTGTACATGTCGTAATTATGCCATGCGAAGAACACAAGAAGTGACAGGAGCGCTGAATATTTGTTGTTTCGTTCTTGGAACCTTAACATTGAGAAATTCTGCTAATGATTTACGGCACATTTTGAGAATGACTGTAATGTTCAAATGCTTCCGACGAACACTGCTAAAGGAAGGGAGTAACAGGCGACAGGAGTAACAAAAAAGCCAAATTGTAAGCAGAATAATTTTATCAGTAGTTTGTTAACTAATGGCAAGTCTCGAAGTGAAAGGCTGTAAATATGATAATTACTAGTAGAACTTATTATTATTCTGCCGCATAGCCGAGTAGGTAAGAGTCGCGACTATCGATTTGGTGTTCGCGGGAGCAAATCTCAGTGCTATTCGACCATAACCGGTGGTAGCTATGCTAAATGCTCAGTGGATAAGGCCATAATACTTGCCGTTTGTCCCGTACACATACTAGGCTGATGCTACTATCTACCTCTTTCTTTTTCCTCTACTCTGTCCGCACTTTTTCTGACTATCATCGTGTTGCACCTATAGGGATCAATCATACTAAAAAAGAAGAAAATAATTTTCCGCGTACAATAAGACAAGATTGGGATAATTATTAAAGACATTAAAAGAGATTTACTCTCAAAACTTTCTATTAAGCTTCTACCAAGCTTCTAAGCTTATTCGAGAGTTATACTTCCCACTGTAATCTGTGTATCAAAGAAATGCAACGTAGTGTATAATATCTTTATTTTTAGCTAAAATTAGAATATAATGTGATCAAGTCTTTGGCCTTTAAAAGGGCGCGCTTTAAATCAGTACAAGCATATCTTTCCTTTCCCACAAGTGAAAGTGTTTTCCTGTGTGAAATTGAAAGCGTTTTTTTTTCTTGATCACCACTCACTCATTTACGGAATGTTCCCTATACCCATATAAACACGGTGATCATAAAAATAGAAAAGCTTTTCGAGTAGGAGTTAAGTTAATAATAGTTTGAAGAATTCGTGAAAAACAGTTTTATACCTCAAACAAGTCTTGCTGAGTGCAGCAGTTAAATCAGAACAGTGGCATAGTGTGTTGAACCTATGAAAGGATCTAAACAATTTGGAGCTGCGTGAAAATGTTTCAATTGCTTCGTAGAAACCATAAGTGAAAATTGCAAACATAGGCAATAATTTTAACACGTTACTTGATCTAAAAGTAGGCAACGCAGTTTCACTATAAATATGCCGTAGAAATAACAAATTAAAAGAATAGTTTGTGGTTACTTAGTAGTGTAACTAATTTCGTACGTAGATCATTATATAAATTTAACAGATGTCGATGTTAAAATATGAATATAGACCAAATATAAATGAGCATTTAATGTACCTACCAATACATATGCAGCATTTTATATTACTATTTATGCGACACGTATATATAGTTAACCATACCAGCAACTTGTCAATGATGAGGATGAATACAATGGGTTGACTGCTCAATAAAGAAATATTTAGCAAAAACTAAATTATATATATATATATATATATATATATATATACATATTTTGTGGTTAGTCTGCTACTGTGTTTTAGTTTGTGGTTACATTAACTTATTACTTGAATTTTACGAGCAACCCTTAATTGGGACTTTCAACCGATTCCATGCTACGGTCGCCACTTCTGACATGTCGTGCCATACACGAAGACTTGAAGAAAAAAAAAAAAAAAACGGAACAGGTTGATAAAGATGATTAAAAGGCAATTATGCTTAATTTCTATGGCTCGGGTAATCAATTAATAAAAATATAGAAAAAACTTTTTTATTTTCACAAAGCCAATGTAATTTTTAATAATGATTTGCAAGATACAGCTTATGCAAATTAAAATATATATATATATATACGTATTTTATTTATTATATATATTAATATACATATATATACATATGTATCATAAATCGATATCATGGCTAAATAATTGGCATATGATTGTTTTCTTTCATACAAATTGAATATTAATTAATTAAGCGAATTTCATCTCACAGGCGGGCAAACGCATTTGCGTTTAATTTTTTAATCAAGTTTTTAATTTTGAATTTAATCAAGTTTTTAAAAGCTTAGCAGATAAATTTTACACTTAATTCTAAAGGTTTCGATAAAAAATTTCTCATGTATAAATCAATAATAAATATCAATAATAAATATGTACTTATTACATATGTGTGTGTGTGCGAATGCATTCATATATGCTTGTCGAACCAATTATTGAAATTAATGATGCGCACCGTATACGATGTGAGTCACACACTAGGGATTAACGAAACATGCCAATTCGAGGTTTTCCTTTATATACAAATCGCTTGAAACTTTTTTTTCCACGGAGGGTGGTGGCGGCAATCGTTAGGGATGTTCAGGTAGATATTTGATAACCGTTATATCGTATAGTTGATGATGTTGATGACGACGCTGTCGTTCGAGAATTCAATAATAAAAATTGCACTTGTTTAAATAAAGTTATTGGGCAAATTGTTAATCGAAGTGTCGCATGTATTATGGTATCTGGTCGAAGGCATAAATAAATTCTTTGTTATTTTGCGATCAATTTTTCTCTTTTTCTTTCAATATAATGCATACATGCATAAATGATTGTATGTTGTGCATGTGTATAATACTGTCAAATCAATTACTATTACATGCCGAGTTATTTGCAGTGAAAAGATAATAAATTTTAGAAAAAAGGCTTTATATCAATGTGAATTTCGATTACGGATTTGGTACTAAATTAAACAAGAGTAAAGAAACTTACATAGCTTTGGGGTCGAATTTCAGATACCCATCAAATTAATGCTTCCTTTGTCAATTACCGATCAGTCAATAATCTGATCAGGAACTTTGTTAAACTTTCATTTTCAAACGGCTTTGTTTAATAAGCACTTACAAAAATAGATATATTTTTCTCTCATTTTGGCTTTAATAGGTTATGTGAACGAGCTGACAGACAATTATTTTCTTTTCAAAGTCGCGATTTTGATCTTAAGATATCAACTAACTTTACCACCACAATGTTTACAGTTTCACTAAGTTCACTGTCCCACCAACACGGTCGATGTACAAATATGAAGCCTTCTCAAGAACAAATGTGCCTCAGGGTCTTTTAAGTTTGCTTATTAATTAATAATATATCTCCGTTTGTAGTATTGA
>CCAG010014602.1:0-12330 GCA_001077435.1 Glossina morsitans morsitans
GAAAGGATAGTGAAGGATCGGCCTTCCGGGACGTGTGGATAGTCCAAAGACAAGTGCTTTATGTGTACAGTACGAGATCACCCAAAGCTGTATAACTTTGGGTGTAAGTTCTTGCTTAAAAGATAAACCAAAAAGTTAAAGGGTGTCACCGGAGGTCAGGTTGCCCAAAGTAGGATTGCTCCGGCAGGAAGATGCACACTAACCATCGGTACGGCCCATTGGGGAGTATTCGTGGTGGCTGCGGTTGCCCCAAAGTTTCGCCGGGAGCTATCTAAGAGGTGCTTAGATAGGTCTCGACGTAAATCACTTAACGAGAATTTGGCCCACACCCATTTTCTATAGCGAGACTTCAGGGTAGCGACGCTCCCTTCAAAGGGGATTGTCACCCTCCCTGAGGGGTCCTCAATCAACTAAATTGATTGCCAATGGTTGTAGGCAACCCGTCTGATTAAGGCACATGCCAGGTGCAGATGTTAAACAACATACAGATATCTATATAAGAAGGAGGAGATTTTCAAGCAAAAATTGCCATTCGATCTGTAAGGTAGTTTGGGTTAAATCCGCTTATAACGGTAGCTTTCAATTTAGAAATACGGTTTAAGACCGGGAGGGAATTGTGATAAAATTTAAGCAGCAACACAAAAAAAAAGTCTAACAACTTTTTCTCACCTTACTGTGAGCCACAGTTTTAAATGAGATCAAAGCACAAAACCTACAAAATAAAATACGTATGTATTCTTCGCAGAGACAATTACCATCGTTAGCGATCAAATAAATACGCATATGCTGCGTTTTGCGAATTTAAGAAAACTATGCCAGCAAGCGGCGGTAGACACGCTTGCAATCTTGTGCTTTGTCATAATAAAAAGACCAGCAATGCGCAACTTTAGTAGAGTTGAACGAAAATTTTTGACATTTTTATGAGCACAAAGTACATATTTTAACTTCTGGTTATATTTGGTTGTAGTAATGGTGGTAGTGATAGTGTTGTTAGTCGTGCTTATACCAGCTAATCAGGCTGCATTCTCCGCGCATACATACATACGTAAAATGCATGGTTGATATGAAATGAAATTTACGCTTAAAAAAGGCGCCCACGACATGTCTTATGCTCCTTTTTGCTCTCTGTTGTTGATTGTGCGTTGATACCCGCAGGCGCCTGCTTCAGCACGGAGACACATTTCGTGCGAATATTATTTATTTTATTTAGTCTTGCGAACACAATAATATTTATTACGGACGTCGATATTCGCCCCCTCCAAAGAAAACCGTTCCCTTCGGATCTGATCTTAAAACATTTTCGGACATTTCGTATAATTTGTTTATGGAAAGTTTTCTTCTGTCATATTATAATGTTTGCATGGTTTTGCCCTTTGTTATTATCTCCCGTTGTTCGTTGGCTCGTAAATCTACTGAAAAGTTGTACACTTTTTTCTGCTCGCATCGTATGTACTTCATCTGGATTATTTGGTGTGTTTTTATTTTCTTATAAATCGATTTATTCGCTAAAAAAAATTCCAAGGTGTCAAAATAATCACTTAACCTGCCGGGTTAAAAACAATCCAACCTTTTATTTTTAACTTTTTTTTCCATCTGGTTTCTATAGGAGTCATTTATATTATCATTACAAACGGAGTGATTCTACTTTCTAATGGATTTGCTTTCCATAAGTCATGCGCTCAAATATTTCAGCGACTACTTGTAATTCATGGCCATCTCATCGAAACCACAAAACCACCAGCATATTTAATTGTTCCAATATACTATAAAGTGAATCCAAAAATGCTTAGATACTCAGAATGATGTTTAATCGATGGATTATCGTAACGAATCTCATCTTTCTGCCTCTTTCCGCACTGAATTTGCGGTTCTTTTCGACCTGGGAATTTAGTTAATTGTACATCAATGCACGCACTTTGGCCGAACTGCTCAATCGTTCGTCTATTTAGTATATGAAATGTTCTTGAACTGCGTAGTCCTCTAAATTGAAATGGTAGGCTTCAAAAGGCGCCATTGCCAATATAAAAGAAAAACTCAAAAATAAAGCAAGAAACGTGATGATAATATGAAAAGATACGGTATTAAATTAATTTATAATAAAAAAACTAAGCTGCAAGTAATTCCCTGGAAAAGTAAAGCAAGTGGAATTTTCTTTGGTAACATCTAATACTATGCATGATGAAATCGAATGTGTTCTCGCCCGCCGGTTGGAAATCGAGAATATCAATGGAAGGACAAACGGACAGACAAGTTAAGATCGATTCAGAATCACTTTCTGGTAATTTTTGGTGACCTAATTCTAACGTTCAGTTCTTTCCAACTTTCATGCGTAGGTCACTGTTACTTTGACGCTTTCACGATATAAATTTGAGCTGTTTACAAGCTGCCTTTTCGGTGCATTATTATTAAAGTGCAAGGGAATGAATGTCATTTACAGCACTTTGTTTTATTTCTTTTTGAACTGGGCTAAAAGGGCAGCTGAAGACATAGCTTGGAGCGAACATGCATTAAGCTGTGAAGCGGATAGAAAGTGGTTTACGAGATTTCGTACAGAAAATTTTAGTCTTAAAGACGAGGAATGTTCGTATAAGTCAGTCCGCCTGCAGCAAAAGGAAGTGAACTTGAGCGGGGAAGTTTTTCTAATTGGGGGATTACTGTCCAGAGTTGTCTTGTCATCAATACCGGCTCAGATCGATGCAGTCATATTTAGCAGATGAGCAGCTCACAAAATATAAAGATGTTCGAAGAAGGCACCAAGTTTCAACTGCGGCGGCATCCGAAATCTGTCCGATAAGAAGTAATAGGCCGTAGATATTGATGGTATATATTTTCATTTTCAAAGTTACAACAAGTGTCTTCTAATTGATTTTGCATTGCATTCCAACGGACAGAGAATTTATTTCTGCACTTATATATGTATATCTGATAAAACTGAGTCTATTGTTGTAAGCAAAGTGATGTAGGACGCAAAAATGATCTGGAATTATTCAAATGCTTTACGTTACTATTACACTTTCTTTCTTATATTGATGGGATTATTACGTTTACGTTCAGATATGATCTGTGGTATTTATCCAACTAGTGTGCCGATATCCCGCTTATTATTTAAAATTGGAACAGATTTCTTCTCCAATAGCCTAATGAAAGGAATGGAGCATAGGTTTAAATCGAAATATTTAGTTTAAGAAAAAACAACGTGTACATAAGATCCCCAATGCCTAGCGAACATTTTGAACATTTTGAATGAAGCAACAATTATGAAAAAAAAAAAAAGAAATTGTATTCGTCTTGAGGCGACTTTTTTGCTTCAATACTTGTACTGGAAATTTGCTGAGACAATTTCTAAAGTGAGAGATGCGTGAGTATAAGAGTTGGAATATATTGCATAAATTTTTAGTTACTGCCCTAAAAGCACACAGGTTTCTCACTTCTTTTTTATATCGTCTATCAATAAATTTCTTTATAAAAAACATTATTCATACTTTTGATAAACGAGTAATTATTTCTTTATTTTCGTTTTGTTATCGTTTCTTCGAGTTTCCATTTTTTTAAGCTTTGGAAAGTAATTTTTTGTTTTTCTTTGTTTTTTTTAATTTTAATAATCTACCTTAAAGGAGCCTAAATGTCTGCCATAAAAACTGAGTCAAAAGCAATTATCATCATCTTCATCATCATTGTTGTCATCATAATCTTGATAGTTATCATTTGTTGTTGTTGTTGTTGTTGTTGTTGTTGTTGCTGCTGCTGTTGCTTTATTTTTACTTTGCTATATGGTCATCATAACACTCGTCATCAAGTCTAGAAACTGATGGTAGAAGAGCTTGAATCTGTCGTTTTTTTCAGATCATCATTGATCATCAACATCAACATTACGGGAAGCAGTTATGCAAAAAAATTATGTATAACATGTGCCTAAAACCTCAAAGGAATACTTCTCGAGTATAAAAACAAAATGAATTATTACTTTGATGTGCGTTTGTGTGTGTGTGTGTGTATGTTTGGCTTTTTTTTAATGCTGCTCTTTCAAATTACCGGAATTACTTGACTTTGCCGTGAATGATTGAAGTTGAGAAAAAGAGAATAAGAAAATAAAAAAATGAAAATAACTAAAGTGTTTCGTGTCTTTTTTTCTTTTGCGGTGATGGCAAAAGTTTTAATATTTTGCCACCTTCATGAATCCCAGTATGAATGTTCGTGATTGCATACGTTGCGTTATGCGGCACAATTTCAACTTTGACTGTTGGTTGTGTACTCTGCTTGCTTGCTTGACTGCCTGCCTGCCTGCCTTGCTGCTTGCCCTTGGACATGATCAACGTGTTAATGATAAAGAGCAGAAGCTTGAATAGTGTTACATATATCGGCTGCAACACTTCACGGGTTATGATCCATCCATTTATTCAGCCATTGAAAGCCGGCCGGCCGCCTCACGGCGAATGAGAAATGAATTTACCATTCTGTTGAGCAGACTGATTGAAAGCTTTCGTTGGTTAGAAAAAATGAAATGAAAGAAGAGAAATATAAAGTTGGAAAAAAATTAAGAAAAGTTACGTCTCGGCCAAGTGCAATTATATGTATAAAATGTTTTTGTAATTATAGAGCGGCATCTGCGGCAATTCTCGCATACGAAGTTAACACTTTCGTTATTTGGGAAAATGCTGCAGGCCTATGATATTGATGTCTACCAACATTACTCATCTTAATCGGTCAATATGCGTGCATGTCAAAGTATGACCTAGCGGAAGACAGAAGAAGAGCAAAAATTGTAAGACACATAACAATCACGGAAGACAATGCATTGAAAATTGAAACACAGATCATATATATACATACATATACATATATATATATATATATATATATATGCATATGTTTACAATAATGTATCCCTCTATGTAAATAACTTCCTATGGTTGATAGTCTCGCAATGTACTCGAATTAAATACAAATATTAAACCAGTTTTTTTATTCAAAGTTACTTCGATTCTTTCTGCATTAAAAATTACAACAAACGATCTCATAAATAATAAAGTTTATGTTGGTGAATACTGGTCGTTGCTCTGTTTATCTGCTGTCCATTTGATTGTCTGCCCACTTATTAACACTGTTAACACATACTAAATTGTTTGAATTGCTTATTCTTGTTGTTGTTTTTGTTGTGTTTGGCCTTTTGCATAAATTGTCATATCTCTACATGTTAAACAACAAACAATAGCCACAAAAGCAATCACATCGAACCATAAACATTTAACTTGACACCGATTCATTGTCAAGATAAGCTTTCGTGCATCAGGCCAGTAAAGCATCTGAAAGAAAACATATTAAGTTTCTATCTCAATAGCAGAACAACAAATTGATTGCTCAGACCTACTCCATGACAAACCTGCTGATTACTGACAAAACTTGGAAAAATTTTTATAAGAACTTCTCTCTGACTTTGATCGCATACTTTGGCCCGCAGCTTATTTACAACGACTACAAATGATTTGTGAACTGACAGTTAACGATAAAGTTGTTAAATTAAACTGTTACACATATACATATACATACATACTTTAATAGGTATTCATTTTCCTATACCAATGAAAAGTTTGTATTGTCTCCTAATTATCAAAAATTATTTTATACAAAGAGATCTCAATACATTTACGTGTACGTGAATCAAGTCTTCTATAATCTGTAAAAAAGTACTTCACCTGTAAAGTTAAATAAAACTTTGTTCGTGTGTGTCAATCTCAATTTTGACTTTAAATCACACCTTCCTTAGGTAAAAGCTTGTATTACAATATATGTTCCAAATTTCTCAGGAAATTTATTTAAAAAAAATCAAAAAACGAAAGAAAATGTAAAACAAAACGAAAAAATTAAATCCGATTTATATGCAAATAAATTTTTTTTCATTTATTATATATTCAAGAGTATAAGCAATAATGTCAGACATGTTATGAGCAATTAATTCATGCGTTGACAATTCCAATGTTTATGATTTTTTCTGTTCGCCTGATTGAAGGCATTTCAAATGTTGTTTAATTTTTACGATCGGACAATATGACAGACAAACAATACATTGTTAGGAACACATACGCAAGCAAATATATAAAGACACTTAAGCTGAGATTGATCTTTCGTAGTTTGTGTGTGGGTTTTTTGTGACACTATGCTAAATCTAATCGATAAACGGATTATGTAAATGAGGTGAATATGTTTTCTAAAATTTCGAATTACCTTCCCTTCATGCGCACGTATAAATTAAAGTTCTTTTCAGGAGGGTTTCAGTGTAAGAATGTTTAGCGATTACCGTACCGAGCCTGATTCCCTTGTCGGAAGTGTATCCTTGTTCTTGATAGGTTTTTTTTTCCAAACCCCTAATAGCAGACCTTGTGCAGCTCTTTGAATTCGTTCGCCAGATTTGAAAACGAGTCCCCAGTATTTTTTATAGGCATCATTTTGCTAAAACGTTCTCAACGTCAAGGAGGAAGGTTCGGATATTTTCTTAGGGTTATTTGTTCTTGCTCGATGGCGTAATCTGGATTGATTTAGCTAAATGTGCTCGCCTATCCGCCTTAGCCGATGATTGTGGTTAGCATTTCTTCAGCCGCAAAAATTAAGATAACGTTTTCGAATTTTGCAAAAGGATGGGAAACTTTTTTAAGCTGCCATTGAATAATATTGCAAATAGGACAGATTTGCAAAAGGACAAACCTGTCTCTGTTTTCAAATGCAATGAAAATTACATTTTTCGATATAAAATGCAATAAACATAACGATAGAAATTTCCGTTCATTTTCTATGGGTATCTGAACAAACCTTTCTCTCTATATTATAAACTATTGATATTTCATTCTTTCTCTCGTTTTTATGAGCTTCTTTCTTCTAAGGCATGGGTGATATGAACGGACTATAATTTTCTTACTTGCGTTATATTTTTTTCTATGGAAGGATTGAACAACAAAGTTCAGGTGCAACGCTTTCTGCCAAAATCCATTTAAACACTTGCGTGTTTGTGCAGGACTTTGCATTGAGAAGGCAAAACAGGGTGTCTAAGTAGATGCCTGGTGAGCAAATTGAGAGGGGACTTGATTTTGGGTGAGTAAAGATCAATCCACTCACTATTGTTAGGACTTGCCTTTGGTTATGAACCACCGCAGTCTGGAAATTCAAATTCTGAACGTCGACTTCGTGCCGCAGCCGCAATTGAAACTCGAACATACGGAAGTTATCATAAAAATAGGAAAATACATATTGATTTGGTCAAGGCACAGTTGACCAATGTAGTTTTAAACAAGATGATCTTTTGTCAATTTTCGTATCACGAAGGAAATTCGAGAAAGTGAACTCGTTTCATCGCTGCTTGGGCACTGGTCTTTCACCTCACATATATCAGTCACTCAGAGAACATCTATGATTTCGATAATGATTTGGAAGGTCTCTCAACAGAGGAATTTTAAGAAGTAGTGGAAGAGGAAGCATTGCCTGTACTTGCTCAACTTAAGTGTACAACTTACTTTCGAGTCATCAGTGATACTCGAGAGTAAATTTGCCATTTCTGCGCTTCATGTCTTTTATTAGGTAGCATACATAGATCGTATCGAATCGGACAGCTCGCTTGTTATAAGCTAGTTATTAACGTACCATAATTATATAGAAAGCTTAACTTGAACCATGCGTATAATCTAACATCCCTGGGCCGAAACAAACTGACAAACAGAGTTGAGAAACACGTGTAGGCGATTCATAATCCTGAGTCTAAATAATTCTGAAAGATAAACGTTGGATTTCTGAAATATTGCTTATTAATGGGAAACTTGTGGGCCTACATAGATAATATGGGATTTAGTCTAGCGATGTTTGGTAATTTAAGATTACGTTTAAAATCTCGCCAATTGATTTTTATCAGTCGCATCTTAAGTGCCCCCAAAAAGTTGCTGTCACTGCACTTTTTAAGACTAAAAAATGGTCCAAAGGATCATTATTCTGTATTATCCAGACATCCGGAAGAGTGTCGTTTTGTCACTTCATGCGTCACCGGGGTTGGCGTTTACAATAAGCACCCACGTGAAACTTCCAGAGGCATTTTCACTTAGTCTCAGTCATACGGCGACGGCTTGATCAAATATTCGAATAAATGTATGCATACCTAGGGAAGAGTATAGGATTCATTAATGTAGGTAAAGGCTGAATCCTAAGAAGGAAAGTATCAATCTCTGGATTTTTATTTGTTTGCTTTTTATAAATAACATTTGCAGAAACAAACACAGCCATACGTGGGCCAATTGTTGTACGTTTTGTCGGCCTTTGATGTTATTTTATTGGGCAATTTTGCTTAAATTTATGAATGGATTTTAAAACATCAGCGAACATCTTTCGAATGAAATGAAAAGAGTTTATTCTACGAAAAAACTAACAATTTAGCTGAGCAACACTTTGTTCAGACTTGTAACATGATGTGTGGTGTTCGAAAAAGGACGACAAAAATTTAAAAAGTCATAATTCTACGAAATGAAGAGTTGTGCCAAAAATGAACAACAGCATGCGATGGAGTAGTGAATCTATTAGTGGAATTCTCCTCCCTCAAGATCCTCCCTTTCTCTTCTTTTCGCACTTTTTACTCAATGAACACATATGTGTTTTAAATCATCTTTCGTTTTGTTTGACTTTTGACAGTTGTTGACGATAAAACCGGCAATAACGGCAACAATGTTACTTTGACAACATTTTTATGTTAAAACAAATGGCTTTTTGACAGTTCGTATAACATGCAAACTGAATGAAACATTTTAATGATTTCTTAATGGAAATCTCAATTATTCGGTTAGCAATACCGGTCACCCGAATGAATTTTAAGCATTAATCGCCTTTTAAATGGTTTATTTCCTTCGAATATGTTGCTTGGTCAGGCAAAAGTTGCTTACTGTTACTGTCCGGCTGCGTACTGACTGCCTTCTCAGTTCAGTGACAAGAAGTGGAATGATTTGATCTAAACTCATCATTTTGTTAATTATGGGTTTCTGATAATGTGCATATGTGCATGCCGTGCAGCGAGCGAAACCTGCTCTTATTTCGAAAATAACCCCGTTCATATGCGTCGACTGTTGATCATTATGAGTATGATGCCTTACATCATAATCTCTTTCATTATCTTGGACAGCGTCTTCAACATGAACATCAACAGCAACATTAGCAGCAGCATCTTTATTCAAGTAGACTTCGTACAAGTAATACGATCAGCCATTTGATTTTGCCTGTTTTTCTCAGTCAGTCAGTGTGTCTGTCTATCTGTCTCTCTGTCTATGTGGTTGGCTGTTCATTTGTCTGTCTACATATCTATCTATCGTGTTTTTCCCCGTTTGTTCGTCTGTCAGTCTGCCCCTCTGTCCCGTCTAAATGTCCACTCGTACGTTTTTGTCGATTATTCGGGCATTCAGTTGGTCTGATATTATGCCTTTTTAATAGCTGGCAATTTTCTCACCTCGAAAAGTGTGAATATTACGGTGTAATTGCATCAACGCATCAACTCCTACCAATTTTGGCTGTAGGCTATCATATCATATATAAGTTCATACCGCAGATACAACAATATTGTATACACATATACACACGCACACACGCACACACACAACCACAAATGCAATATAGTCATTCGTCGGTTTCCTTCCATGACCGCTTGGCTAGCTGTTGTATGTTGTATGTGCGCAATGTAGTCCTCAATGATGTTGAAACTATTCTGGGCGGTGGCTGAGTGGCGTAACTTCATTCCCGTTTCTTTTTTATCTTGCAGTTTATATTTTTCTTCTCTTTTTTATTTTTTTTTTTTTGAACAAAAATTATGAACAAAATGCATAATTATTTTTAAGGCTTGATCGAGTGAATTTTATGTTATTTATGTTATTGTTGGTTGCAGTCGGTTAGTGATGATCATCGTTATCGTCAACATAAACGTCATTATTATGATTACACTGTTCGGTATGTGGTTTAAATGAAGGAATAAACGTTATTAACCCATTTGGTTATTAAATAATTAATCTGAACAACAACAAAAAAACCATTAAGCTTATTGGGCCATTAAGAGAGCTTTGAATGTCATGGTAAAAGTCTGGACAGGTTTGGTTTTCAAGCAAAAATACCTATTTTATTGAACGACTTAGATACTCCTCTTAAAGGGTTAAAACTGCTCACCAAACTGACTGTTGCATTTTAATTTAATCTTTATGTTCCATGTTCATAAACACTTTTGCCCATCTGTGTTTGCATATACATACATACATATATATTGGTGGCTGCGTCAGCCACCCAATTCCAAAGTCTCTAAATTTACGGCCACATCTTTTGATGCCAATTTGATGGCATAATTTCAACAAGCCCTAAGGGTCCATTAATGTATTCCACGCACAAGCCAATATGACCAAAAATAAAAATAAAATGAAAAAGAAAAAGAAGACGAAAACGAAAACGTGAGCTTTTAAAAAAGTTCCGACTCTCCAGCCCACAAATTTGCCTTCTTGCTAGATTTGATGACGGCGGCAGTTTTTCAAAGCGAAAGCAGTATTTCTTGATTATAGATCAGCCGTTCAGAAGTCCTCTGATTAACGTAAATTCAAAGTTGGCCGAAAAATGTATTTTGCTTTTGTTTTTTGCTAAAAACAGTTTTATCGATAACTTGTAATTGTTATCCATGTACTCGGATGTGTAAAACATATAACGCCGGTCACTAGTTCACTACTTCTGCCACTAGTACTTACTACTACCATATTTCGTTACGCTTGTGGCTTAATAATTACAACTGCAATGACAGCAGAATAAAAAGTTTCTTTTTTTTCTACACTTCTTAACGAAGACTACGGGTATGCTAGTCTTGTCGTTGTTTTTGTAACGCTTGAAACATGAAATAAATGGTCTGGAAAGCATGTTACGAGATGAGCTGGTCCGATATATTCTTCTCAGTTATTGGAAAATCTATATCAAAAGATGGGAAGGACACTGACAAGGAATTATCGGGAGAATCTAACTAGGAGAACCCAGCTACACGTTTCCTAAAGCTAAACAGAAAAGGATTTCAGCCGAATTTTATGACGCACGTGCATATCCTAAATTTCGAGAGCACTTCATATTGAAGAATATTCCGTCCTTTTCACAGAGTGGAAGACTGTGTATACATTTGCAGTCATTCTGTACCCATGGACTATCTGGCGTAAAAGCATGAACATTAGGGCATTGAATGCTGCAACACATTTCATACTCCATTCACATGTGATTGATTTTCTCAAAGTCTGAGCTTGACGCGTGTACAAACAAAATTCAGTAAGCAGGTGTGATAATAATTGGTGTCGGAAACATACTTTCGGAAAAATCTTCCACTTTAGCACTCCTTCCTTCTCCTCAATCGCTTACGATCCATAGCAATGAACAGTATAAGATTTACTTAAAAGCTTAAAGCGCTTGCAATGGGCATGGGCAAAGTATCTTGTAGCCTTAGTACCTAGCCTTTTCTAGCTAGTATCGTGACTTTGGTTTTTTATGGCTACTTGAAACTTTCACGAGGTCGCATAAACATTTTCAGCGTTTATTGAGAGGAGGAGACAAGCAGCTGCTTATTTTTTGACAGCTAGTTCCTTTTCCATTACGGCAATCTTATGGATAGTGGCGCTACCTTGCCTTATTTATTATATTTCCATGCACGAACAATTGAGCGTGAAGTGAGCAAACCCTAGGAAGGACATTTTGCCGAAGGTTAAATGAATCTATTTGTAGCGTGTGCTTCCGATAAACGGGTCATCACTGTGATCGGCATTCATGACTTTTCGAATAAATTCATAATTTTGAATGTCTGCGATATTGTGTTTACGTCATAGGAGATCTTATTGTAAACAAATATAGGTATGGGAAGCTTTATATAGGCTTCTTCGTAGGTAGAGCTGTCAATTGGTTTTTCGCCATAGAGATTCATTTTCCTCTTCGCTGGGCATGTATTACCTTAAAAATCGCGGGATTCACTTTCATTGCGTTATGGTTTGTCAATAATTTTCAAAAAAAACCTAATTAATGCACTGAGGTGGATATTCAGAGATTCGACTCGAACTGCAGACAAGGTTGGTAAAGCTATGCAAAAATCTCTGCATCAAATTTCGTTTAGTGTGAAGTTATTATTGCTGTTGTTTTTGTATCTCTATATTTGATGACCCCCGGAGGTGCTAAAAATTGGAAAATGCAAATGTGAACATTAAGATAATTTATTTAGCTGTTACGCTTTTATTTTTCTTTTATGCAGAAAGAAGTTTGAGCCGGTTTGGTTTTGGACTTTGCAATGCATAAAAGCTATGCTATTATATCGATGCT
>CCAG010014603.1:0-26407 GCA_001077435.1 Glossina morsitans morsitans
AGAACTCCGCAAAAATTGACGGAGTTTTGCTGCGAGGTTCATAAGAGCCCGGACTTTATGTCCGTATGGTGTACAGTTGATTTAAAAAAAAAAAAATGTTGGGAAACCTTTTTCGCAAAAGTTGCAAAATCTCTCCAAGAAAACTATTACATCGCTTTAAGCTTTTGTCCTTATCTTATGTGAACCAAAAAGAAATAAAAAAAAAGTGTAACGATGGCATTTTTTATTTAACTGAACATAAATAAGAGAAATAAATAGAAAAATATTTGTTGATGAAAAATCAATATCAACAAAAATTTTTGATTAAAGACATTTTTTTTTTGTTTTTTGTGAACACGACCTGATTAAGCCAAGTTAAGATTCGCTCGCGATAAGAAATCGTGAATTTGAATTTATCTTTCCCACGCTTCTCGTTGCATTTTTTTTAAAGGATTCGAATGTTGAAAGTAGAAGGGGGTTTAAAAGTGTAACATAACATAATTGGCCCGTCCTGTCATAAAAAATAACCCTCAGCTTGCTTCTGTGTAGTGTATCGAAACTTGTTAAAACAACTCTGCGAAATTATTGATTTCAAGGTAAACAAGAGTGCATGTAAAGAGCACATACATACATATATATACATAGGATACATTTATTATTTGTAAAGAATTCATTTGAAATTTATTGCCAAGTAAACATAAACATAAGTCAAATTGTTTTTTCCATTGTGTACATAACGAGCAGCAAGCAATTCAAAGTTTTAATCATCACGAAATTTAATGCTTAAGTAAGTAACTTTTTATTGTACAAACTCTCCTGACTAACTAACTTTACTTTAAAAGACAACAGAAAGCGTTACTCGAATTACTGCAAAAGTAGTTAAGAAGCGTTTAGTTTGTTCTCTAGTCAAAGCTATCTTAAGTGACTGCCAGCAACCCTTGGCATGTAACCAGCAACTTTTACGAATGCAAACGTTACACGTTTATTAACTATTTCCGGTTTTGGCAGCTATGCAATTATTAACTTGACAAGTCACACGTCGCTTACGGCCACACGTCTTAATTATATGTCTTCCTGTTCGACTGCAAGATTGGCTCGCTAACGCAATATGAATATGAATATATTGCCTAAGCGGAGAGTAACCGTTTTTCACTTCAATTAGCGGATCAGTTTCTAGATATTCTATATATAAAGTAAACATTGAAATATATTGTCATTTTCTAATTGGATATCGAAACAGACGCAACTGTCTCTGATCTATAATTTATTAC
Organism: Glossina morsitans morsitans; assembly: GCA_001077435.1. Taxonomy (NCBI): domain Eukaryota; kingdom Metazoa; phylum Arthropoda; class Insecta; order Diptera; family Glossinidae; genus Glossina; species Glossina morsitans. The sequence continues at coordinate 1,251 of CCAG010014603.1, forward strand.
GAACCGAAATCAAATCACGCATCTACGGAATCTCGACAAGCGATTTATACAAGTTTGAGACAAGTTTGAGAATAAGTTGAATGTTATCTGATGGTTCGAAGGAAGAGCATCTGATGGATTAAAAATCAACTGAAGATATCACGCACTATCTTATCTACAAAGTACTTAAAAAGTTCATCCCATTCATAAATTTGAAAGAACTTATGGTTCGTGGTAAGTGCGAGTATTTGTGGAATCAAAAAATTGACCACAAAAGAGAGGCACTTAAACTAATAGTTTACCGGACTTTGTGGATATCGACATGCAATTGAAACAATTTTTCAATCGATTTTTAAATGAAAACTAGACAGGTATGTGAGCCAGAAGAACCCTTTTAGAACATAAGTCTTTCGGCTTTTCTCCAATACCATTGGAAATGTGGATTTGACAAAAGGCTATTGCTTGGACAACACCATAGCCCTTTGCATCTTTGAACCGTTCAAGTTTTTTGTAAAATGCTCAATTCATGCTCATGCTCATGCTCATGCTCAATTTAAAAGCAAGTGCTACTGTGTCGTGACGACTGGGAAACAGTGAATCCGTGACGGTATCCAAAGCGTAAATAATTATGATGCAGGTTAGGCGGAGCGGAGTTAACAATGAATGATAAGAATGATAATACAACCCAAGACGACCATAATAATGTAGCACCTTTATTGGCGTGGGTCGACTAGATGTAGTGTATCACGAGTTACGTCAACCGAAAATGATATCGTCAGCAGGAAACGCCTAGCAATTGTAAGCACAAGCGGGAAACGGACGTAATACATAAAAAGCCACGATATCGTGATTTTTCAGCATTACGACATCCGATCCTATATGGCAAGACTTGTCCAGGAAACTGTGGCAGCGCTGAATTCGAATTTGCTGCCTTCCTTGCTGTACTGGCCAGAAATCACTCTCTTTGTTTACCATTGTTCTCCATTGATTTTCATCCGGGCTGGGCATCGATTCTTCTAAGAACCTTCTGGGCCTTAAGGCCCCGAATTCATATGCTGTTGAGAAGAAGAAGAAGGATAAATAAGTAGCCACCATAACGATGGAGAATACTTCGAACGAAATATCTGTTACTAGTTCCTTGAAACAAACCGCCTCTGATTGAGAAAGAAAAGGAGCCAACGCACAGGTAGCAGTTCCACTACTATAAAAAAAAATGCGTCAGGACAACAGATCAACTAGAAAATCTGAGAAATGCATGTTAGCGATCAATATAATCGCAAAAGTTTTAATTATACCCGACGGCCACTAACGTCAACTTGGCTGCGACATATGGGCCAAAATTTTGACTAACATAAAAACCAGTGAACATATTTTTTACGTTAAGAATTTGATCATTTTCGTAAGTCATCACTGGTTTCACAGCCATTACGTCTAGTGGCGTTCCACGTACACTTTGGTATCAAGATTGACTAGCACTTAGCAAAAAAAATATATAAGAAGTAAAAATAATTAAGTTTCTACTTATGCGACATGTCTGCTCATTTTTTTCTCCTTAAATTATCTTTTTGTCATAGTTTCATATAAAGTTGCAAGTCCACGGGTAATACAGTGAGAATGAACCGCCTTTAGAAAAAATAACAGGCCGTTTATTCGATCACAGAGTGAAAGACTAACGCTTCCATAGAACAATTCTAAAAGATTCGTCTTCAGATTTTTCGGCGTTGAACCGTATAAGGGTTGACCTACAAAAATCTCCTGCCCCTGAGGCCCATTAGCGTCGGCTATGTATTGGCATTGAAACGCATGATCGTATTCGATCTTGCTCTTGAATTGGATCACTTTTCTATCGTTCCGGACGCCGAAAGTCAAGTGCTCTGTGTATAGTTTTATAGCGCACTAATGGGTCCCTGGTTGTCGTTAAACGCAGACACTAGAAGCACGCAAAAGTTGATCAGACGAAGGCAAACGTTGGAATCGTGATCGTCTTTGGGGTAGAGCGACATAGAAACGAGAATCAAACTTACCGTTGGCCAAATTAATTGATCAAAACCATGCCAAACTGAGCAACTGAGACATTAAAAGCTACTGTGGGTCGTTATGCCGCACCCACCATATTTGCTTCAGTTGTTACGGAGGGATTTGAATAATAAAACCTTCAGTTTTTGGTCACTTGCACGCACGACTTATTTCTCGCAAGACTTTTTTCCTGTGCATTTCGCTTCCTTTTTAGTTTAATTTATGCAAAATCTTTGAATGAAAGATTCTTATATATGGATAAATAAAAATGTTATGGTCACATACAAGAAGTTGTGGTGAGAAATATCCGAACAGCAAATCCGATACGAATCCATCTTCAATACGATTCGTTTTGGCCTAAGGCATGTAGGGGTAACGAGGATTTCTAAATTTGCAACCTTTAGGCATAATTTCTATTACCACAGGCAGTGCAGAATATAAAACCAACTCTCATATCGGATATAAATCTGGCTTGCATGCCACCAGTTTTCTTGATACCTTCTGAGAAATATTTTGAAAGAATTGTAAGTCGATTTATTTTTGTATTTAAATCCCTAATATGCGTTTTTTACGCAGAGGGAATTACATAGAATATGCAACAGAATCAAAAAATCGAAAGAGCCTTAAAAATGTGCATATGTCCGTAGGTAATGTATGTAGTCAAAGACTATGACGTGTCATTAGAGAGACTTGTAAATACTATTATCGAAGTTAAGCAGATATTTTCTTGTAAATTCAAGCCAGCAGCTGCTTGTACTTAAGTGTTACATCAACTAAAGGTGAAAAGGTTTTTAATAATTTTGCGAAATAACTAATTAATGCTGCAAACCTATTATTCGCTCCTAATTCGAGCTAATTTACTTTGGCTAAAACAAGTTGCTCTCTCTCAACCGCATTTTGCCCATCAAATACGTCGTACGTAGTTTCTTTGTGGCCACAATCACTATCTCTAATGAAGAGGCAAAATTTTATTATTTTCTATTTCATTGTTCGTTCGTTTACTATTTATAATGTAATTGGGTTTTTTCTATTACTCGGAGTTTAAATCGTTTATGCAAACAAATATTAGGTAAACATCTGCCACAGAAGTATCCTTTAGAGATTAGGTTAACACTGAAACTGGGCCTGGAGTTAAGTTTTGAAATGATCACGATTTTCAACGTGAGCCTTCTATACGCCTTATAGAAAATAGACACCAACTAGCATTGTCGACCACACGGGCTCATGTGTGATAAATGAGTTTCGAAAGTCCTTGAAGTCCTTGAAATATATTTAATTTTGCAATCTAAGATTGTGGGACCGGAAGAAATACACACAACCAATGCACACAACATGTGCAAATAGATGAAAATGAGAATTCATATACTATTTGTCGAAATTATTTGCATCGGCGGGGTTGCGGGTTGATTCGAGCTTAACCTAAAATTCATTGGGCTTCCTTTCGATAATTACTACACGTCGAGTATATTTTTTGATTACATATTTTCATTTTCATTTTTCTTTCGCATCTAAAATGATGCACAAAGTATAAACGCTTATAGATATGTACATACATATATAGTGGTTAACGGCTTGTATTCTGCTCACACATTTACATGTACAATTATTCTAAAAATCTTTCCGCGCTTAAAATAATTAATTTCACCGCAAACATCGGCAATTAATTTCACTAATTGATAGGTTTGACGGCAATAACCGTAAGTCATAACAGCAATAACAACAACAAACACAACAATAACAACAACAACAACAGCAGTACTTAACCCACATCTCTGTATTCCATAATTATCTACAAAACCATAGAACATGAGGGGCAGCACACCCACTCTACCGCAAATTAGGAAAAAGCTTTAAAAAAAAAAAAATTGTCGTCGCTCTTTACGAACATTCATTCATTCATTCATTCATTCAGCGTTTAAAACTTGTCAAATATAATCCTCTCCAAACAAGCAAAAACATACGCATATATGACAAATCGGAATCATCCTATGCCCATACATACATATATACATACTTACGTGCCTTCATTGTACATACTTATATGGCTATGGTATATATGTGTGAATATGACAAAGCCAATTATGCAGAAAAATAATCATTGTTTGACAATCCGGTAATGCCCACGTGATTTGAAAGCAATACAGGACTGAATCCACCCGTTTTACCAAATCTTTGAATTCTGCTGTGAAACGTGTTTTTTTCGTTGCATGCAGAAAACATTAGGGCAGCACGCTTATCGACATACAAGGGTTAGACAAGAATCCTCCCCTTGCCTCCTCCAAAACGAAGAAAAACAAGTGTTAAAAGCTGATTTTTCCGTAATTGCAATTCACACTCACTCGCTCACTCTGTGTCTGTCATAGTCAAAGTTTTCATAGTCTAAATTAGGGTGTTTTTCTTTCTTCATCGAACACATTGCAAAGTGGAATTTATTTTAAATACATACGCTCTTTGTATCCGCTTTGTTTTCTAAAACCACTTAAAAGATACGAAAAAAGTAAAAAAAGCGAAAGATGACGTAACAAGAGAAAATCTCTGATTGACGGCTCTCCGCAAGGACGGATGAAGAGTCTTGCAATTGAAAGACCTGCAAATAGTTCCCTTGTCGACTGCGACGTTTCGAACGCTCGGCGAACACACACATTCCCCACATCGTGTTCAATAAACAGAAGAAAAATAGAAAAGGAAAGGATTTAGTAGCAAAAACTTTACGTCAATGCCTCTGCCTCTGCCGTAATTACTTCTAAACTTGCGCGTACTTTAGAAATAAGCCTTTGGAAGATGTGAAATGTCATCACCAAACCATAGTACGGCAGCACTCACTACCGATTAAGATGGAAAACAGTTTTAAAATTTATTCAAAATCACTGTCGTTCACATACACACGCAATCGAAATGAACAACACAATCATCATCATCGCATTACTTGTTCCGATAATTTCTATTTTTTTCAAAGTCCTTACCGCAATGCGCGCGAATGCAATGCAAAGTGGGGCGGGGGGTAAAAACTATTTTTCAAATGATTTGAAAAAAGCCTATGCTTCAAGCCTCAAGCTTGATAGGCATTGAAAATTCGTCTTACATCGAAAACGGATTTTTCTCTGTTTTCATTTTTTTGCAAACAAAGTCGTGTAGTTGTCGTTTGTGTCAGCAACTGTCCAAGTCAATCTTTTCAATGCTAACTCCCGTTAACGATTTGTTTTTTCTTTTAATTTAATGAATTTTAAGTGCATTGCTTTTTGGTAAACTATTATGTCACCAGTGGTTTTGTGGGTTTTCATAACATATGTTGGGGACTCAACTCAAAGAGTGAAAGAAAAGTATCTCTGTATTCGCAAAAGCAAATGTTTGAAAATCTGAAATTTTGAAATCTATTTTTGAAACGACGTTTAGTACTTTTTCGCATTTAAAGCATTATTTTTATTTTTATCGTTACACAAATAAGTGCATTTTATACAAGAGTGCTTTCCAACTTGTTTGGAGATATGGCATATAATAGATGGAAAGCAGCCAGTATCTTCGGCATTGGAGTACTCCAAAAATATCAATCTGAGACCCTCCGTCTTATTGGTAACGCCCCGCGCTTCTTTAGCAAGCACGCTATTCATGACAATCTGGACCTGGACGTCTTCAAAGTATTTTGTCGCTGTCACTGAGCTGTCACGTAAATCCCCTGGCAATATGTCTTCTGAATGAATCCAAAGAAATGGGGAGACCATTGGGAGACATCGTATGCTGGATCTTCTGTTACTTTTCTCATCCGAGCCATAACATTTATATAATATATAATAACTTTTTGGAAGATTGTAATAAAAAAATCATTATCCTTCATCATGAAAACGTATACAATTTTTATTGTGTTTGTAACAATGTGTAGTGGCTGGTCCGTGTTATTAGAACACGCAGTCTTTCTTTACAATCAAAAATTAGGTAAACATTACGTTTGCGCCATCGAGCAACGGACTGCGAATGCGAGAAAGTAAATGCCTAACTAAACAGATGTCGAACATTGCGGGGGTCTAACCGAGATGTTAGCCTTATTTCAAATGTACATGACTTTGTTTACTTTTGATTGCTACAAAACCGAAATGTATCTCACGAGTCGTCCAATGTTCTTCTTCTTCTTCTTCTTTAGTTTGTAACGGTCGGAAATGTCGATCAGAAATAACTCTAAGCATATCTGCCTTGATTAGTAAGACCCTGCAGGCGTCCGCTTGTATATCTATCGGCTATATGACGTCCACCTGCGTATTGGCTATCAGTCAACTGTGCACGGTCCGTGTATATGTACGCGTGACGCTTGCCTTATGTTTATCCGCAGATTGTCTATCTATCGCGGGTTCCTTTCTTGTTGAGGTGTTTTCTGTCCTCTGTTTTCTGGAACAGCAGTGAAAACTGGCATAGACGAGTACATATTTGGTGGATGACCACAAGATGCCAGCAACCCCGTCAATAGACAATTACTTATAATTAATAAGTAAAAAGCAAAAGTAAAAAACAACTTTTAAGAAATCCATCTGGAACAGTAAAATGAGCAGATCGGTGTAAACTGTCGCCAACTTCCCACAAAACTGAGGAACAGATCATATCTCAGGCGTAGATTCTATAAAAATTTAAAATTCGGTCACGGTGTAAATACTAGCAAGAAAAAAGTTAGAGTGGAAATCGTGACGAACGACAAACTGACACACAAATTTAATAGAATGTTTTGCACTAAATAATTAGTTTTATAAGCCATTAATTATTAAATATTCGCCGGACATTAAATTACACGGATATAATTCTCTCGATTGCTTTCTATTTGAAATGTCATTGAAGTAATGTTAGCGCTGCCTTTCTAACAAAATTAATTGTATATCAAGCATGTATTGGGCTTAGGTCATGGCTTCTTCTACAATGGAAGGCCACAATATTTCAAAGTTCGTTTACAATAATTTGTTTTACAAAACGAATTTGATTGGATTTGAAAAATTTTCAATTAAAAGAAGAACAAACGAATGTCAAAATATTGCGGTGGTACAATTTTATTGTATTATATTATATATGCTTTTCTTCATCCCACTTAATAGAACTCCTGACGTACCCCCATCATAAATAACTAACAACAACATGTTGCTGCGGTTTCGATACGTAGTTTGCGTAATAACCCTGCTATGGGAAAGTGTTCGGAATACAGACTTATATTATCCAAATGTAGTACAATATAACAAAATGTCAGATCACTTTTGTGGAGCAAGTTTCATCGCAAAACACTAAAAGTTAGGCTCGACGAACGAACACGAAGGCTTTTGCATTTTGGTGAAAGGCGACACTTTGCAAAAGCTAATCCCTTCCCTTTTAAATTCTCCACATCCATTCCATAGGTTGAATAGAAACATACATGGCCAGACATTGGACAGACAGACTGAAAATGTTATAGAGTTGATTGCTCGAATAAAATCTCATATGCATGCACTCAGCATACTTTGTGGGCACAATGACTGCCAATACAAATATTTAAGTAGTCCAAGCAACGTTGGAACGTTAAACCGTTCAGAGATTAAAGGCTTTGAAAGCTTTAAACTGAGCAAGTAAGAAAATTATATTCGGCTGTGGCGAAGCCTTTTATACCCGCTACCTTTACATAAAAATAAAATAATACAACAAACATTTATTGTTGCTTTTAAAAACAGAAGTTTTCTCACTTTACGTTGTACTCTGCGCGCGCCTCTCGATCGAATTAGCGCATGCTCAATGCTAACATGTGTGTAAGGATTTCCACGGTTTCTGCCGAATTTGAAATTTGATTTCGATATCTTCAAGGATGGCCACTACGGACAGATGCCCAGGCAGGCAGAAGGATGTGCTTAAATCAATTCAGAATTTACTGAGATGCTGGCCGATCAAGAATATATTTGTTTAGTGTGGTCGCTGAACCTTCCCTTCTTCGTTTTGAGGGCCATCCTTCGGAGGCTGGTATAATGAACAGTCATTTTCTGAGAGCTACAAACTGGAAGTCAGGAAGATATTCAGGAATTATTTTTCTTAAAATACTAGATATTTGAAAAAACTTAAAACAATGTAAGCAGAGGATGTCGGCTCATAACAAAAACGTGACGAGCCGGCGCAACAAAGTCACAGTGACAGTTGTTTTTATAAATAAATGTCAGGAAATCATCAGATTTAAGTAAACGAATAAAGAAAAAGGAATAAACAAATGAAGACCTCACCGCATTTATGTTGTAAGCAGTAAAGTCCTCGCATTGTTTCATAGCATCTACATAAACGCAAAGACACAAGCGGCAAGCGGCTGGATCGGATGTTCAATTATTGCAAGCAAGTGAAAAAAAATTGCAATTTTTGTTGCGCTACTTATCAGCTCAGTTCAGTTGGTGTGTATGTGTGTGATCATAGTTAATTTTGCGTCGTTTTGATGAACATGTAATCGAAACTTGAGATGGATTTCTGCCATCGGTTACAGTAATGGGCATGGCGATGGGCAAACAATTCCCAACACGATCCCGTAAAGAATGCATTTGGCTTTCTATGGCAGGTTGAGAATTGAGAGAGCCACAATAACAGTCCTTCGATTTAGAAATATCGCTTCGGAGCGGCTTTTGATGGGTCTTTACGTAAGTTACAAACGAGACGATAAAGTAGTACACCTTTGGTCTGCGGTGGTGGTGGTGGTCGGGTCGTGGTGGTGGTTATAAAAATCGTAATGACAATTAACCGGAAATGGAACACGAGCCAAAACGGTAACGCAAAACAGACTTTAAAAAACAATTGAAGATCTGGCAATGTGCACACATACACACAGTACGAACCCCTTAAAGGCAAACACAAATAATTCGTCACATCCAGCGAGTCAATATCCATACAATGCCAGTGACTCTCTGTACAAAAAAAGGAACAACTGTTTCCGGTACAAGTTCTTGAAAGCGTTGCATATAAATGAAAAGTAGGAGTAAAGTAAAGAAATCAAATCAAACAAATCCGTCAAACTAAGGCAAACGCTAAGTGAAATAAAACGAATAATGCTTAGAGAGAAGGTAGAGAAAAGACGAAAACGAGACTACTCTTGCAAAGTACTTAAAAATCATAGACGACGCCTCCTCCTCGATGCACAAAGGCGAATGAATATGTCGATGTCGATGGTTAGCGCGAATACTTTCCACGAAACGGAGGGAGTTTTCAAAATCTCAAAATTTCAAAAGTATTCTGCTCTTCCCTTTGCCGGTAGACCGGTTTCTTTTTTGTTTTCTTGCTTCTTCTCGTTGAAAGTGGAAGAATTTCAAATCGCGGACTATTAAAGATATCGCAATGAAACTACGTGCTTGTTATGGCATGCAATGACAGTTGCTAATAAAGATCACATCACAGTAAGTGATTATCGCATCTGCTGTAATGTAATCGAAGCACATGCTTCAAGAAATTGAGGCAAACGTGTGCTCGTCCTGCACATTGCTTCCTGTTTTGTTTACTTTTATTTTTTGCAATTGTTCTTTTCAAAGGCGCGCACACACACACACACACACATGCCGCTTTATTCTAACCAAGCTGATTTAATAATGCCCATCTGTCTGCCGTTTGGGTAAAAAACAGAAAAAAGAAGAAAATCAAAGTTTTTACAAAATACTAAATGAACAGAAGAACGCACGGAACAATCAATCGTTTAAAGCGAGTTTTGTGAGTGAAAATAACTCAGTTCTCAAAATCGTGAAAGCGTGAAGCGTGTTGGTATAAAAAATGAGAAACTCCATGCACTTGTATCTATCTATCTATCTATCGCTTCACGACCGTCGTAGTAGAACTTGGCAATATTTAAATTTCCATGTTACGGTTCAATAAAAACGGTTGACAATGCCAGGCTTAACAAATGCATAACAGTGGTAAGATTTTGTTAAGTACACCGACGGAGATAATCGTTATTATTGCATAAAATAAAACCAAGGAAACGAGGAACGCATACGTTGTAAACACACTCGCTCCTCACTCCTCACTCCTCACTCCTATCTATGCAAGTTTGAAACGAATAATAATCAGTTGTAATCTGTTACCTGAAGGCCCCCGAGGCGAGGCGTAATTTGTTTCAAGTGCTCAATTCGCTGCTGGTTTTCATTTGTTTTACTTAAGTTTTGATTGTAAATTTTTTCGCTACGTATATCAGTAACGAACGATCTTGAATTTAGTTTTGTATGCGCATTTCGAATAATTGTTGGACGGCTTTCTATAAACAAAAAGACAAATGCTTAGCCTAACATTGCCTTAAAACTTCTCCTGTTTATGCACTATCTGTACAACCCTATCTATCTACAAATAACGTGATTTCGCGCAATTACTCAAACGGTAATCATTTCAGCATTTCGCGTTCGCTGAGATAGTGCTACTTTTAGTTGCTTAACGAATTAATCAAATTGAAAAGCAAAAGCCAAAGCCCAAGCACAAGCACAAGCACAAGCACAGGCACAGGCACAGGCACAGGCACAGGCAACTTCCAATTCCAGACAAATAGAGTCGTTTTTGTTAATTTCATTTTTTATCCTTAAACAAAGAGGTGTTTTCACACATTCTCTACGCTTTGCTGCCCCCCGTTCAATCTATAGAATGCAGGTTTAATGAAAAACACGTTGCCATAATTTCACAGATTTCTTGTTTTTTTTTTTTTTTTTTTTTTTGTGTTCCTTTTTTTATTGTCTAGCCATATAATAGAGTGAGAGTAATGCATAGAATTACTACATACAGTTGCCGTACAAGCCGTACAAGCCGTACAAAATGGGGGATCAATTTTATATTTGGACATTATTAAGTAAACGTCTTTTTAAGGGTCAATTACGAATTTAATAAAGCGCACATAAGAGGCTAATAAATTTAAAACAATAATTACCCGGATGAATTTTTCAAAATGTGGGAACAAAAGAAGAGAGTGATAGAAAAGGCGGAAGAGGAAGAGGGAGCGAAATAAACGAATCACTTGATACTTGATAATTGGCTCGCTTTTGCTCTGTTCCACGAGATACATATCGCGACTACAATGAATGCAATAATCTTGGGTTTTTCTCATCTCTCAATTCCTTTCAAAGCTAACGGGAGACGAACTGATTGCAATTTGAAAAACTTGATCCTGTCGAATGAATTCTTTTACTAAAAAGAAAGGAAACGGGGCCTAACTACTTGCTATAGTGGTAGGCTTTTGAATTCTTTTTCTCGCTCGGCCTGTGCGTTCATACGAAGCATAATATATTCGATTTTTCAATCGGTCTCTTATGCTTAACATTAATAATAAGAGATGCCCTTGAGGAACCCTTCCCTAAAAAAAACAGTAAAACAAATTTGGTTAGCTACATGCATGCCCTCTAATTCTCATTAATTTATGCTTTTCACTGTCATTATTAACATCGAAGCTGTACCGCCAAAGACTCTTCGCTCTATTATTATTTCATTCATGACACCATTTACGTTGACGCTCAGAATGATTAAGTGTCCCAATTATCGACTAAGATGGATGTGTTGTTATGCTTGCATACGTTGTTAGCACCAATTAATTGAACTTTATATGACCCGTCTACGTTTCCTTTCAAACTGACATTTTTTTTTCAGTCGTTTTTAAATATGAAAGAAAATATTCTGAGAAAATGAAGGAAGCTTTCGGGGCCAATTGCTCCGTCAACGTCACGTCTGTGACCTTAACCTTAAAAATTTCTTCTTAACCATAGTTTATGTCTTACTAGAAGCCATTAGTCTTTAGTCTCACGCCTTAGCACTGAGCCTTCAAGCTAGTACCATTTCTCGAAAACTTGGCTGATTTAGCTAAAGAAACTTTTCACGCTTAGCTTCATCATGCTTCAGGGGCAAATTTTTATACCCTGCATCACTTGTGATGCAAAGATATATTAAGTTTGTACGGATGTGTGCAACACGTAGGAAGATTTGAGATAGACCCAGTTTTCATTATACCGATAAATTCAATCAGAATCACTGTGTGAATCGATCCAAGCTTGTCTGTCTCGTTATGTGCAACATGCAGGCAGCAACTTTTGCGATACATTGATCAAATTTGGTACACCGATGTATTTTGGCCCACGAACGAACGATATTGAAACTGCGCCGGAACAAACGGCTTCGCTAATCGCTTCCCATTTGATGGCTGGGGTGCAGGCGCAGGTTGATCGTAGTCCATAATAGTGTTTTTACTTGTTTTATAATATTTTCCTTTTTCCAAATATACAGGCCAGAGACTTTTATAATGCATGTATATTTGGTAATATCGGTGTTTTTCTTGTTAAGAGATTTAGTAGCAAATAACTTATCAAGTTTTTGTCCCTTTTGTTGATGACAGTTATTATCATTTAAAACAACTAACCGTCCAGATATGTGGCCAAAGGCGGCCAAGAATTAATCCTTTGTAATAGAATGGATGTATGCTCAGAATGCATGCGTACCTTGTCAACATAACTGTCAGTTTAATTAATAACTGTTTATGAAATTTGTGTCATGTTCTCTCTCTTTCGTTTATATTTAATCGCACATCATTTGGAATCTGTAGAACAAGAATAATTTTATTGCCCCTTTTGCTTCTTCTTCTTCTTTCTTCATTAAATTATTGCACCTAATGGGGACTTGGTCATTATTTGTGCCTATCGCCAATTCGAAAACAATGACTTATGAAGCTGTCATCATCTCCCGAAGATATCGCAACTCCACAATAAATTGTGGCAATCTGTTGGCTGACAAAGGATACAAACCTGCTCTACATAATATGTTTTTAACCAGCAAAACGAATGTTTACTCTTCTCTCATATGTTACCTAAATATGCCAGTTAAGTGAAGTGGCTGTGCGGTATCGAAGAGGTAACTGGAAACTGAATATGGACGCTCTTGGAAATCGTTGCTCGTTCAAATAATGGAATTCCGGTCGCAAAAGCAATCGTAGAGATCTCAAGTGGGGAAGTGTCGTAATACCATAATAGACATAAAAGTCATCAATCTTGGAAAGTCATAGTTGAAATTAAGGAATTCCCGCTCACTGGAAAATGCATCAGGAGTTAGGTTCTACAGAGATTCTGGTATCGCCCACAGGCCAGGTTATGCCTATGTATCGACTTAATGTAGGGCGTTAAGGTATATAAGAAATACGATAAAGACATTAGGTTGTAAGTCTCTGAGGGGTCTCTGAAAAGCTCTTAATTGAATTGACATCTCGGCTGCATTTTAAAGGAAGAAAGATCTTTGAAAAACAGATGAAAACATTGAGATTTGTATCGTTTAATGACGTCAATGCCAACACTTATCAACTTTACTGTGTAGTATAATAAATGCCCGGGATAAAGGACAAGGTTTCTCCAGTGAAAGTACAAGCAATGATCAAGTAATGATCTATTTTCGTGCGGTGCCGGCGAGACAATTGGGCTTCTTCATCAGAGAAGTCTTCTCACCATTTGTCGCACCCCAGCAATATCTGTTCTTACGAAAAGTGTTCTTTTCCTTTACATTGCTCTCATTGTGCTCTGTTATGATTTAATTTAACATAATTATCCCAAATTTTTCCATTGGGTGGGTTCAACTTTAAAGCCAATGTTAACTTTCATTTATCATATTAGACTTAAGGCTTTTCATTCAGCTACTGCCTCCCTTACAACACCCTTCCCGAAGCAAGCGAAATAACTAATGTTCTTATTCTTCTTGTAATATCCAAAAGTACTCAAGAATGCAAATTTCATAACCGATACTTATTTGCGATTAACGAAAAGGCATACGCAAGACTACTTAGACTTGGATGAAGTTTAAAAATCTTGGATTGGGTAACTAACTCTAGAAGGAAGGCTATGCAGAGAGTAATGAACTCGTTGAGAAAGTTTAGAACACCAGTAAAGCTGCTGTTAAGTTAATTGCGTTGACTTATCCAACGGCAACTATCGTCTACCATATTACACATGTTGCGTATATGTATCTATGTTGCACATAAATAAGGCAAACGAGATAGCAGTCAAGCTTTTCTGAACGCTAGCTTAACTTGCTAGAACATATTCACTCTTTCACCCTTAATGCAAAAGCACGAAAGTAGGTTTCAAGGCGAGATGTGATTAATATTTGAACTTGAAGTAATCGACTTAAAGTGGTGTTAACAAAATTTAAACAATCGTGTCAGAAGAGTAGTGCGTTTTTTTATTTGGTATTGTCTTGTCTTGTACTTTTACGTACAGCCGAGGACAGTTGCGTAGCGCACCAGGCGCTTATAAGAATACAAAGATTTATGAAAATCTTTTTGGAAGTTAGAAATAGTAATATACGCAATTTTCGATTGTGTCCACGTTCGACCGTCTTGTGCGCTGGATTTCGTCGTGATTTTGAAATAAAAATAAATTTCCTGCATTTCCTGCATTTCCTGCATAAATCTCTTAACATCGCGGGTTTATTTCTAGCAGTGAAATATTTGATGCTATTTGTGTGTCCGTCGCTCCACCTCTCAATCAATCAATAATTGGAATTTTACGAATTTTCCGTCCTGAAGTGGAAAACTTACACTAAGAAGCCGTCCCTTACCTTGCCTTACCTTGATCAATGTCTGATGGTCTATATCGAAGTACTAAGGAAATTTGATTCATACCGTGTTTAGAGAGTATGTTCGCAAGCTTCGATAAACTTTTCCGTAGAGTTGCCGAAATTCATTTCAAACCGAATTTTGAGCTATGCCTTTGTTGTGTTTTTCGTGTGGTTGCTGTTTCGGTTTTCTTGACGCTGATTACTCGTTTCTTTAAGATATGCTTCCCAAGTCACCTTTTCAATTTTTAATTGGAAAATTTTATTTATTTACTCTTGATGACAAGACTGACAACCATGTAAAGCGTCTTGTTTCTGTTTTTTGTAAAATTCCCCGGAGGTCTTAAAACAGAGTGCAGACAGAGCATTTCGCACGTGAATCACACCACAACATGACAGCACCACCGACTGTTTAGTCTCTGCAGCACATTTGTTCCTTGACACGGCGACAACTTATATGTAATACGCTGTGACACTTTAATTGTTTATTTATACCGTGTTTTATGGGGTTCCTCGTTTTAGGCTTTTGTGCAGCTCTCTTAAGGCTTCACATAACGTATTTACAAAAGAGATGAATGTTTGTTACTTCAAGAAGCATTTTTTTTTTGCATTTATATTTGGTTAGGTTTTTCGGTTAACAGTCAAATTTTAAGTAAATTTACATTCATCTATACATGATGATATGGTTATATAACTACTTCCTATTTGAAAAATTAGAGGAAAATTCAAGTAAACTTGGACTAATATCTTGGTTTCTACTCCACTTCAAATAAGCGACGAGGTACTTAAGCGAATTCTTACTTCCAGGTTTTTAGTGGACATTGAACTTTTTGCAAGTGTAATGAAAGTGCATCAAGCATCCGTGGAAGTCCTTCAACAATATAGGCACGTTTAGTATGACTAAGCAACCTTGCACTTTGGACTTAAGACCTCCGGATCTTGTTCAACAAGAAGGAAACGAGTGTTAACCCAAGATATGCGTAAATAAGATTCTCATTTTTTATCGATGTAGTATCGAAACACTGTGAGGTATTGAACATGGCCTGCAATAAATTGCGCGAATAGCTTGAAAGGAACAAAAAAACAGCGGCATATGTAAACATCTTTGATTCGTTTACATAATTCGGTTTAAGTTGAACAGAGAAATTTCGCTTGTTTACATCAGATTGAGAGAACATTTGTGAATTTCGTTTCTATTTCCATTTCTCTCTCCCCTATTCCCACTAATTTAGACGTTATGCTCGTTTGCTGTAACAGTTACCAGCATTTATACATTTATATATTTATATAGCGAAACGTTTAATGGAGACGTAAGTAGAAAATTACAAAATATACTGTGTAATTATTTTGTTTAAGTAAAGCAAATGGAGGCATAAAAAAACATAATTTTCAGAGGTAAACAAAAATAAAAATCTATTTCATTTAAACCTTGGCAAATATCCTTCAAATTAATAGGGCAATCATCCCTTTTGCAATCATCGGAACATGATAAACTCATAAACTTGAAATTAATAGAGGTTGCCGAGCAAACAAACAAACATACCTATCTACCTACATACATACATACATACATATGCACATAATATACTGCATCTTTATTTATTGTATTGTATTCATTTCAATCTCTCCACTAAATCTCAAATTCAAACAAACGATCAACATAACATATTCCGAAACCATAACTGGGATGCAAGAATGAAATATTACACAACAGTTATCAAGTGGGGTGTTCACGTTCTCGTTCTCGTCAAAGATGTCTATAGAGTTGCAACAATAAGTGCCCAAATACGTATTATTTGCTCAATTGTTGGTTTTTTCTACAACTTATTAAAATGTTTACATAGTTTATGTCAATACATTGAAAAAAAGAAATAAAAGTTAAAAATAAAAATTAAAGACGCTTTGCACGAAGCAGAGTTTCTAAGGTAACAATCCTGGAGACGGCTTGCAGGAGTGTCGTATTTACAGCAGTCGTGCCAAAGCAATGCAACTGACTGAGCACTCGTGGTGAAATTAGTTTGACGCCAAGGTCATCGTCATAGATGACTCAAACGTAAGGCTTACGTAAGTAAGATAAGGCCATTAATTGCTTGTTTTCAAGCCCTTGAAAGAAATGTTCGGTGGCATTTGTAGGTACTAGGGTTCTAGTTAAGTTCCTTTAATAAAATCGACGTATCAATCTTGCGCTTGAACAGGTTAAGCTTGGACGTTGCGACTAAAATAATTCTAAGCTCCTGCACAGAATTACTTCACGAGCATATGTTCGTGGAGTACACATATACCAGGAGTGATCATAATTTACCTGAACAGGTTTCATATTTCGTGCCGGAGCTGCAAGTTTTCCCCTCTCGTTGAAAACTTAATGTCCTTTTTCTCCTTTTTATACCCTACACCACCTGTGTTACAAGGTTACATTATGCTTGTACGGATGTGTGCAACACCCAGAAGGACTTGAAAGAGACCCACCTTTTATGATTGTGCCAATAGGTTTAGAATCACGTTCTGAATCAATCTAACCTTGTCTTTCCGTCTGTCTGCCTGCAATTTTGGAAAAGTGTTTTGGTGAAAGTAGGTACGCCAACGTATTTCGGTCGAAGGACGAACTTTATTGACAGTGGTTCAATTTGGACCACTTCCCACAGAACACCATGATTTGAAAACTCCTTATATGACCTCCGTGTTTTTCCCTTTAGAAGAACAGGTCACAATTTATGAGATATTTTCGGCTCGAGTATAGAGGTAATTGGAAAAAGTCATTGTAAGAAGAAAAAATATTTATTATTAATATTTCTATGTAACGTAATAATAGGATCTTTTTTAATCCTCTCATTTCTTTCGCTGCTAAGCCTTCATCATTTGTAGTATATCGTGAAGAACATTTTTTGTAGAGTGATTCAACATAAACGATTCATTGTACCAAGTTCGAAACATTAGAATATCTAATAGTTGGCCTTATTTCATTATACAGCATTAACTCCATTTTAGTTCCACCACTGAAGGACGGGGATAGGAAGGATATCAGTTCTCATAGTTTTTGCAACGTCCAAAAGGAAACTTCGGAGTGTATACTCTTAATCAGCAAGAAATGCTGAATTTTTATTGAGAAATACTTGTCCGTCTATACGTCTGTGCGGTGTACGTTGTTGACACTCTACTGCTCGAAAAACTGAAGATATCAACTTCAAATTTGGTTGAGACAACAAAAGTCCTTGCGCTTAGGTTGGTATTGAAAATCGGTCCAATAGGTCAGAGCACAAGCCTGCAGGGAAGCGTAAACTGAACGCAACTTTGCTTTTCTAAACAAAAATTTGTGCTTTTTTGTTTGTTGCTCACATATTATAGAAGATGGAAGGCTAAAAATTTTCCACATTTACTTTACGTGGAGCTCTAATGCTTATGTAGAAAAATGGAAGAAATCGGCCATACCGATGGTGGGGGGTATGTGGAATTCGGCACCAGCCGAATATTCTTTGAATTAAGATGTGATGGAATAGGCCATAGACTGTTTTATTGACAATACATTCGATAGCTGAACTGAAACGAACAGACATACAAAGCCTTGTCCGTTTTCAACCTCGAACTCTCGGAAAATGGTTTTATTTGCTATAAAAAGTGCGTTAGAAGAATGTGGTTCACATACCTGTTTCACTACGCTACACTGCATATATAGTTTATGTGTATAGTGTGAATTTGGTTGATTTCATTTTGAAAGGCTTTCTTTCCTATTCATAAATCTCTTTACGTAGCCTCAAGATGCAGGCGTAAAGTCATGAAGCAATGACTGACTTAAAGGGTGAAGCACGTATCTTGTGATCAACTTTTGAAAAATTCACGTGGAAAAGAGGATTTTGTTGTAGGCAAAATGGAACAACAAGAAATCTATCACAAAATTGCACTCAATAATAGTCGTCAGGCAATAACAGGCGAGGAGGTACATATGCACACTATTCGAAACAAACTCCTGCACACATACATCGCAAATTGCATTAAAAATAGAAAATTGTTTAAAAAAAGAAGAAAAAAGTATTGAAAAGGTGGGAGTACTAAAACACGCCTCTCTCTTCAAACGTATGTGCTGTGAACTAATAACTAACGATACGCTTTTCACGATACTATCGTAATGAGTGAAAATTAAACGAAGAAAAGATCACACAAATGCGAAAAATGAAAAATGAAACAAAAAGGAATATATTTACCAAACGTGTATGTTCGTGTGTCCGTGCCGTGGAATGAAGTAAATGTACACACATACCAAATTCAACAAAGTGGCAGCTGTACTAATTTTATTTAAAAATCACAAAAAGGAGCAAAACGGCAATTATCAGGAGTCGTAAGCAACAACAATGAAAGAAAAAAGTTTTTTGTTGAAAAAAAAAAAAAAAAAAAAAACGAAAAAAATAGAGCAACAACCGCTTTTGAAAAGCCATACCAGGGCAGAAGAAGAGAAAATGAAGGAAAGGGGGAAGGTTCTATCCGCGCTTATACACACACACACACACACACACACACACACACACGCCAACTTGCAAACATACGAACTTATACAATGCGTGTGCAAATTAAGTTCTCGTACAATGTTTACGTACTTGAACAGGATGGTAGTTTTGCTCTCGCGGAATACTTTAATTCTTGGCAAATGCGTGATATCGTCAAGTATAGTGTTTTAGAAATTGTAACAAGTTCCTGCCAGGGGGTTTGAAAGCAACGTTGCCGAATATTACAAAATTAGACCAACGGATTGGAATACACAGCGGGCGACGAGGTGGTGGTTTTGAACTCAAATTTGAAACACACACACAAACACACATACACATCAATATATATTGATATGTACATATACATACATATTATATAATCGCCAATAAAGTTACAAATATATATATATACATAAGCCCTCATACATGGTTGTATCATTTTAAAAGGCCCTTTAGGCAAAATGGTTTCCGTCTTGTTTAACTCGTTAAGCCCGGAATATGAACAATCGAAACCTTACACAATTCGATAGCGACTTAAGTTTCGTGTCATTAATACATGGGAATAGTTTCTGTTCAAAACGACGGCGACTTAACTTCCGTGTCATTAACACATAGGAATAGCTTCGGTTCAAAACGACGGCTCTTTCCTAGTCCGTCTTAAAGTGTCTTGACTGCACCCGAAAATGTCAAAGTTATTTGCACTATTCTACATTATGTTGCGGGAAAGTGTCGTTCGGGATCTGATCATTGAATACAGATTCGGTCTGAACGCTTTTATAACAACAACTCACATAGTAGTACGCCCGTTGAAAAGGGTTCGATTTTTTATAAATAATAAAGAAATTACAACCCCTCTTGCAATACCTACTATATACAAAGTATACAGTGATGGACACTGCACCACGAAAACAAAAACACAAACATTTATTACAAGGTTTATAAAAAAAAAAATAAAAAATAAAAAAAACACAAAGACTGTGCTTTTTTTTCAAATCATAGTTTGTAATAAATTATGTTATAAAAAAGTGTGCAATGGGTAAACAACTGAAACGAAGCAATCATTGCATAGCGTTTTTCACTCAACTCTCATAATAAATTCTTTTGTTTGTTTATTCTCATGAATTGTGCGCTCTATATATGCGTCCGTGGCTGTACATGCATCGAATAAGAAATTTTTAGTGATTTTTTTAAAATGCTCTTAACTGTGCAACATCACGGCAGGACAGCGTAAAGAATGGACTGACCTCACTTCTCGATTTCCTTCATTTCATTTTTGCGGCGGGTTGTTGTTGCGTCATTTCCCGTTACATAATAAATGTGAACTTTTGGGAAACTAAGATGTAACACTAATTTGATTGTTATGAGTCTCTATTTACATAAATACTTTTATGTATATATTTAATCGGTGATATAATCGCTCCTCTGCTGATTCTTTTCGCACTTGAGTGAGTTTTCGAGTTCGCGAGTTATATCTCAAAGGTAACGTATGTGTGCGTGCGTGCATCTTCATAATAATAAAGCCTGCCGTGGCATTGGCAACAGTAAATGTAGCAAAGCCTATCGCATTAAAAATTTCTCCGTTGAAGTGGAAAAATAGAAAAATTTCAATGAACATGTATGTACCAAGTGTGTATGCACTTTACAATCCAAGTAATCTTGGAGAGCGGAAACAAAATAAATGTACGTGAAACTGAATGCATTCAAGGTGCGTCCTATCTTCTTGATTAACTTATTTACATGATTTATGTTTGTATTCACGCAAATTATGTTTGTCGTATGTATGACGTGAAATGATGCAACCTTTTAAAATGCAACTTAGCCATAGAAGGACGAGAGCTTATTAAATCCGTCTTTTTTTTTGTTTTGTTTTTGTTTTGCAACACAAAGAAAGAGATGAGAAAGACCGCGGAAACTTGATATATGTGTTCTTACTTGAGGGTCAGGATTCGCATTAGCAAATGGGACTGGTCTACGGATCGTTCGGTCGATCGATTTATCCACTTACTGGTTAGCCTACATATACCTCCGATTCATAGGAAGAAGAGATCGCCCAGATGTAAATTTCAAAACGAAATTTCTCGCAACATTGCTCATGCAATTGCTGAAGTTGTTTATCGTCGCATTTGACGATCGTAGCAGCGACGCACCCATTCGCTTGCGACACTTTCTCGCAGCGTAACTTTTTCTGAATCTAAAATACTTCTCGCTGTCTCGGAAACTTATTAACGAAGAATGTTGAAATTTTGTTAACAAGATTTAATTAACCCCAGGATAACCTCAGGTTAACAAATGCGTTGAACAAGTGACTTTTGTATGTTTTTATGCATCTATGTCTGCACAAAAGTATGACTTACCTTGGGAGAGAGCAAAAGCTCTCCTGATTCAGCGATTTTCCAAAAAAAAAAAAAAAAAAAAAAAAGTTGCGATTATATTTTAATTTTATTCCTTGAATCTGCAGCAATTAAGGCACTAATGTAGAAATCCGTTTACAACAAATCGCATACATACATATTCCTTTTAGATCTACAAGGTGCACGGAAAACTGATTAACAAACAAACTTCTTCTAACTTTGGCTTAACTTGGCATTCGTGCAATTGCGTAAACGAAACGAAAACACATTCGTTCGCATATAATTAATTAATTAATTAATTAATTAGATTTATTTATGAAAATGATAATTGCTCCGATTTGAATTTGAACAGGAGCACGAGAACGAGAGCATAAACGTACGCGCGTATTTTTCACAAATTTTCACAAAATAGCGTTCACGTGAACCGTGTAACAAGATTGTCAATTGGGAAATGTAAACACTTCATCTACGACTATATGTTAGCAAATATCGCAAACTATTGCAACGAAAACAACATCGAGAAGAAATCCAACTCTGCTCCGTAACTATAGCTGTAGATAGGAACTTACGGCAAAATTCCAAAAAATATATTATAGCAAGATAAAAAGAAATGTGTTAAAGAGAAGAATAAATATTTAATAAAAAACGAAAACGAAAAGGCACAAAAGAGCGGAAAGGCAAACGAATAAAACGCAAAACATAATTTTGTCATCGAACTATTTTCGGCGAAATTATCACAAACAGGATGTGGGTGTGTTGTTAAGAACCACTAGTCGCTCTCGAAAAAATTTATTTGCACCGCGCTTCACAATTTACTTCTCGCATTCAGTCATACTGACGGATACGCGTTTGTTTTTATTAAAAAGTTTTCTAAACGAATAGAATTGCGAGCAAATGTGGAGAGACGCTGTTCACGCACTCTCTCGTCCTGCAACAGTTAATTCTGCTTCTTTTTTTTCTTTTTTGCTCTCTCTCTCTCTCTCTCTCTCTCTCTCTCTCTCTCTCTCTGTCCTCCATAATAAATATAAATTTAGTACATACTATATATCATATGTAAATGCTTATCTATATATATATGTAGCGATGTATGTACGCGTATATATTAGTTAAGCGAAGGAAAAAATGAAAATAGCACAACCCCGGCCGTGTTGTTTTCGCTCTCCCGTAGCCTAACAACCCTTAACTGCAGCTAGCTGGCGAACTCTTCTTCAAGCTTTATATGGTTAATCCTATATCCACCACCAAAGTACGCGAGTATATGAAAATTATGATTCTGCCAGTTACTCAAAGATGACCAAAAAAACATAAATAAAAATAAAAATAAAATTTAAAACTTTCTTAATGAAGGGGTGGACTAAAATAAATATCTCTCTCTCTCTCTCTCTCTCTCTCTCTCTCTCTGAAGTGATATTTTATGCTCAACTTGTTCTAATCCCAAAAATGTAGGTAACAAGACTCCATTGCTTGAAAAAGAAGTCTTCTTCTACTACACCAGCGTTGCGTTGCTTGACCATATATTATATTATTATTATTTAGAACACACTACAAGTGAACGAGAGGCGATTCAGACAATGATACGTTTGCAAAATAATATGTGCTTGTGTGCTTGTGTGCATGTTCATCATCATATTGGGTGTATATATGTGGGTATGTTTGCTCTACATAGACGCTAACATTCTGCTTTTTATTAAGAGAGCTCTTTCTTTTGTATTCAGTTAACTCCGGCAGCAATTGTACATATTTGTGCAGCAATTTGTTCGGTTTGCTCCTTTTTCGGTTCCATTTACAGATTGCCGTCATTCTAACGGCATGTATGATGGCGGTAGCTAAACAATGTGCATTTCCTGCTGGATATAAAATGTAGCATTGTATATCTGAAAACCTACACACACACACACACACACACACACACACACACACATAAAAATCTAAAAATAAATTTCCATGTGTTAGAAAGAAGAAGGCAAATACAGTGAAATCCCCAAACATTAGCAAAGAACAACGTGTCGACATATTGTGCCTTGAACGTACACGACGTCAAAGCAGTTAGGCGAGCACTCTTCGCCCAAATTAGAAAAGTAAACTGATAGCAACATTCAACTCTTTAGTTATGGGAATATAGTAGGACTGGGGTGACCTGATAACGAACCAATTTCTTAAAAATATTAAATTTTGTTGTTTCGTTTCGTACAAACTTAGTTCGGAACAAAACAAAACATGTATTCGCCTTGAACCACGTTTAACTTATATTACTAGGTGTCGATAGTTTTCAATAAGTTACGGGATTGCAATGTACAACGATGCCAATGATAATAAGCAGTATTCGCAATCATTCCTTCAAACGCGATTTCTCAACACTTTATAAGTGCACTCAATTCTCTTTTTACACGGATTTGATTTAACACGTGTTCAAAAGAAAAGAAATTTCTTTTTTTACACGAATTATTTTGTTTTAAAACGATTTTTAATATTCCAGGAATTTATGAATTGCAGATATAATTCCCTTTTTCCAAAGTAGAAGCTATTTTTTATAAAATATTTAATGAATTGTGTAAGCACGAAAGTCCTTTCTTCTCTTTATGTGAACTCTAACAAGAACTTTTTAATATTGTTTACACCTAATTCTCTTTTTACACGAATTTTTTTTACACGTATTTTTTAGGAACATATCTATCGTGTAAAAAGAGAATTAGGTGTTATCGTACAAATCTTTTTACATTTTTAATGGGAAGAAAACCATTGCGGCGCAGCCTTAGCGTCGGTGATAACTAAAAATTAGTACACATTAGAAATGTTTAATAGATAAAGTAAATAATCTGACTGCATCTCTGAACAGCTATTATTTTGTGATATTTAAAGGAGATGCACAAAAATCTATAGACCAGGATAAACGAGATAGGCCCGAGACAAGACGTTTATTGGAAAAGATCTCTATTTTATTCACAGTTATACTATGGTGGAAACTCGCGTACTAAGCAGTCGATAGTTGCCTTTGAGAACATGACCTCTAGTGTGTCCACGTTTTCTCCCCGATTATTGAAAAACCTATGAGAAAATGAACGCATTGTAATATGCGTTTAAGGAAAAGTGGATGGATAACATTAGCCCCCTTGTATAGTCCTCCCAAATTATCGTCGGCTAATTAGGTTCGCAGACATCAAAGCAGAAAGATCGAATGAAAGTATTGCGGCATTCGTGAGTGATCGTCAATCACAAATGAAGATAGCGGGGTTTCTTGTCGAAGCCCCAATAAGAGTCGCGAATATTAATTTTGTTATAAAGCAAGGAAAAACAGACAGGCGGACAGGCGAAAAGACAAGCTCAAATCGATTCGAAAACTAACTCCATGTCGACCGGTATAATAAAAGGAAGGTCTCTCTTAAACTATTCGGCGTGTTATACTCATACGCACAAGCTTAAAATGCCCTTGTACCGTAAGTGATGTAGGGCATAAGACTAAATCAAGAAAGTCATAAAAATAAAGATGTTTGTGACTTGTCACGTCCATGCGATCTATGGGTATTCAGTACGGCTATCAGTCTGACATTGAAAATGTTTTTGTAGTGATTTTCAGAATGACTTTAATTTCAATTCGGTGCTTGAATACCCGAGTATTTGAACTAAAAGTTGGGTGCTTTTCGAGACACCTTATCTTATACAATCGGTTCAGGGGTTACGCTAAAGCGTAGAATTGTTATTCAAACTTAGTCAAAGAGCGTGTAAATATATGGAATGAGCTTGTGACTTTCGACGAAAGACTGACTATGTTTCAATCTACGCATTGAGCTTAAGTAAAGCCAGGTTCGCACTATGTTCC
>CCAG010014606.1:0-20510 GCA_001077435.1 Glossina morsitans morsitans
ACTCTTTCCCTACACGACGCTCTTCCGATCTAGGAAAAATTATGGGGAACGAAGGATTCAGATATGAAAAAAAGGAAGTAAAAAAATTAAATTCGATTGGGACCGAATCTTTTATAGCCATCACCGTTCACCCCAAAAAAACACAAAGGAAGTAAAAGAACAAAATTTTCATGCTCTATAACTTGGAGTGGACACAGCTGATTTTTTCTATTTTCAAAGTGAAAGTTTTCGTCGTATAGGCATGTGGGCGTTGTCGGCCTATCCTTTGAAAAGTTTCGGTCAATTCCAAATACTTTTGCGAATTTGTAGACGATATCTTCATTTTCGCTAACGGGAGAATGTTTACCACAAATACTACAAAGTTACGCAAACAGACAGATGGACAGGCGAACAGGCGAAAATGTTTGGATACCTTCCAAATTCGAAATTGGCAGACAATTTATACACATATAGGGTGTTTGAAACTTGTTTCTGCTCATTATAAAAGTATAGAAGAAATCATTAAATTTTGATACACTATAATATCGGGTAGGGGCAGTCAATTTTTTCTATTTTTGTGCACAAATGCTACAGCATCGCCCGTAGAATATGCTTTATTTGCTATAGCTTGCGAGTAATGAGCAAAAAACCTATTTTTCATTCCTTTTGAAACACATTTTCTCTTAGTTTACGTGATGCTGTGGGCGTGTCCATCGATTTGAGCCCTTCTCAATACCGACCTGCGTGCAAGAATTTCCAATATTTCTGCCAAATTTGGAGTCGATAGCTTCAGTTTTGCGGCCAGAAGAGTGGTGACATCACACATTACATTGGCGGACTGACGGACATGCTTAAATCGATTTAGAATTTGATGCTGATCAAGCATATATACTTTGTGGGGTCTCTGATGCTTTCTTCTGGCCGTACGAAACCTTTTGACTAAATGAGTATACCCCTCGCCCTTCGGTGATGGGTATAAAAATAGAAAAAAACTAAAGTGGATACACGTTCTTCTCCTATCAGTGTGAAAAAGAAAGGAAAAATTGAAGCACTCAAACTTTTTAAATTTCACTTCCAGTAATCAGATTTACAATTTACTATATAATCAATTATGTGTTCAACACTCGAAACGACTTGGAACAGAATTGCCTTTTATTATATCCATACATACGGATTCGTTTTCCGATAATCGAAATTTTTGATGTCATTTGATGAAATTTAACAAACTTCCATGTTTTGGCCCAAAGACAGGCTCTGTTGAATATAATTGGAGCTTCAAAATATTTAGAGTGTATTACTTTGGTATAGTAAACGAATATAAAGAAAAGAAGAAGAAGGGACAATCTTTTGAATTTCACTTAGTATATTCTCTGTAATAAAAACTAAACACATGATAACAAAGTGTTTTCTGATGAAGATTGGTCCATAATCGTAATTTGACATGCAAGTTTACTAGACTAAGTTTGGATCTCGTAGGTCGATTTACCTGCCCTTGTCATACAAAGGTGCTCGTGAGTAGAACTGAGCTTTCGTAGCTTTCGTTTTTATTTGTTTTTGAAATAAACCTTCACGTTCTGAAGCTACTCCGGCGGAGAATAACATCATCACTGTATTTGTTACATGGGCAACAATCTAGCTGCGTCGGTCATCTGTGACTTATCATTTCGAGGAAACCATCCTTTAGCGTGAACTTTGAATCACTTCAGCTCTTATTTATTGGTATGTTTCTTCTAGGCACACTAACTTGAAACGATGAGGAGCAAATGCCCGATTTATCTGCCGATGGCTATGATAGCTAAAAATTGCAACAATATTTGAAATAGGGGTTTCCAGGCCTAATAACTAACGATTTCAAATTGTTAAGCTTAGAATTAAAATAGTTCCGCTTAGCCCAGGGAACTAGAAAATTTCTCTCTCGTATTTGGTGATGCCAAGCGTTCAAAATTCGTCCAAAGGTGCTGTTATTTTGTTTAAACTTATAATAATTATTGATGGCATGCTTCCTCCTATAAATAAATTGTTTTTTATGAAAATTTTAATTTTAAGCATCGCACACTTATATTTTGTAATATTCGAGAAATATTATTTTATTTTAAATTTTTATGTGATTAAAGTTTGTGCGTGTGTGTGTTTAAGTAATTTTTCCATTTACCATCATTTATTTATTAAATCCATTTGTGTTATCAAAAGCACATTTCATTTCTATTAAGAGGGCATTGCAAGCCATTTATTTATGTATGCATAGGAAAGCATATGTAAAATGTATACTTTATTATGATATATATTATAGCGCATATATAAGTATGTAAGATACGTATCAATATTTTTGAGCAAAACTTTTATATTTTCCATTATTTTTGCTAATTTGGCAGACATTCAATATCTAACTTTTTGATATATAAACAAGTAAGAATATTATACTCGGGCAAGGCAGCTATAAGATACCCTACACTACTTCGCCTAATATAATTATTCGCATGTTTTGGTAACAATACATCAAAAGTTGCACATCATTCTCATTCAAAGGTACACTTTCCACGAACGCCTGCGTATTGGAGAAATTCTTATATGCTGTGGTATCCAATAAAAAGACCTACGTGGTCCAAATTCGAGAAGGTTGATATCTTTGCTACTTTAAAAGCATTTTCAAAATGGAAAATGCACGTTGCATACGGCACCACAAACTTAATATACTCTGTGTCACAAGCGGTGTACGATATAACGATTGTTGCAAAAGGGCATTGAACGCATAAATCTGCATGCTGGCTTTGGAAAGAGAAAGGGAGAAAACAAGAGAGAAAGAAAGAGAGAGAGAGAGAGAGAGGGAGCGAGAGTAAGCAGTAGTTATGTATATATGTAAACGCATTGCTTAAATATTTATAGGTATCCGCATACGTGTTTATTGATTATTTGTACTTGAAATTAAGATTTTTCGTTTTTTTTTTTTTGCAACTTCGTTGTTCAATAGCGAAAATTACACACATAAAAGCTTTTTAACTCTTTACAGTAAATGTTGCAATAAATTGAGTTTATTTATTAAAATTGGGCAAAGAAATACTCAAAATCATCTCGCTTGGATTCTTGAACATGAAATTAAACCAAAATACTTGTGCACTTGAATTTTTGGTATTTACATTGGTGTTGGTGTAAGCAACTTTGAATTGAAAAAAAAGTGAACTTGTGATATTAATATATGTCGGAAGATCACAATCCAATATCTGCAGCGAAAACTGCGATATCCTATCAAATCTCCTCTTGCTAAAGACGTACGTAAACCAGCTCTGCAATTTTTTATTAGAAATATAAACTAATTCATCATACGCATATGCTCCGTATGATATAAGCATAACAAGGCATTTAGTTGATTTTAATTTGATAAAGATTGGAACTTAAGATGAGAAGGGCTGCAGTTTTCTTAAAATATTGTGGATATGCGTAACCGTGTGCTTAACATGTCCCTGCCCACTCAAGCGAGAGTTGACTTTAGAATCAAGACTCATGATCGTACTAACAAATTCAATATCTCCATCGACTATTTTAAAGGAACAGGAATCATAGCCTGTAGGTGATACTACGATGGTTTTAGTTTTGCTTGGCTTTAAATTTAAGCCGTTAAAATCAGACCAGAGAGTCGTACGCTCTAAATCATAATTTATTCGCTGCATCATATCTTCCACAAGTCCAAGCGGGCGCGCGAAGTAAATATGTCGATGTTATAATCAAGACAACAAGCGAGTCGTTTATATAGAGACACTAAACAGGATAGGTACCACTGCGGATACTTGCGCGACACCAGATGCCATCAACCCTAGTTCTGAAGAAGAATCATCAATATTTCGTTGATTTTTTTAAACGGTTTTTCAAAGTTTTTCGCAGCTAAAAGTTTTATGGTAGTTAAGTTTTGCTGGATTTAATCGATCCGAAACCCAAACTTTTACTTATTTGTATACTCATCGTAGTTTGACTGTATAATTTAGAAGTTATGAGAGGTTTTTAACGCTTAGTCATAGTCAACGGTTTTAAATATGCATTTATGCCCAGGCGATTATTTTAAATACATAGAAAATGTTATGCAAATTTGATCAGTAGCGTCAGTTAACTTTTTTTTTCATATTCAACTTATTTTTGCTTCTCTTTTCCAGCTACGTTTGCAATTTTTTGAATCACTGATTGTATGATTGGCAGGTGTTAATGTAAATAATATTTCACACATATACAAATAAAAAGGACTAAATCCTCTACCTTTTTTTATATCAAGTTTAACGACTTAATACAAATTTGAGCTATGAAATTTGTTTCATATTTGGTGTTAAGGAATCTCATGAAAGGAGGTAAAATTTTAAAATTTTTAGTTTAAATGAATAAAGAAAATAACAGTAGACTGTAAAGCGATTCGTGGAGACAGATCATCTATATTATACTAGACCTACATGTCAAGTCAACAAACTGGTTTCTAGTTTTTTACATTTTAAACTTTCTCATCGCTGTAGATGTTTGTTGCATTTTTGAACCAGAATAGAAAATTTTTATTCCTTGATATAGAAACTCGCTCTAATTGTGAGTCTAAACCTATATGGCAATTATAAAATTGACCATGAACATTGTGGTACCGCCCTATGGGCAGTTTTCGTTGTTGATTTTGTGGAATATAAAAAAAATTAATAAATATTCATTTTCGTGGCGAATAATAATATAAATAAGCATTCATTCTCCGGTAGCGTAAACCAGCAAGCAACTTAAAGCACAGCGAAGATAATTCGAAAGAATGAACTTAAGAGCAATTCCTACATGCTGATGGAAGTTTTCCAGCGAGTTAAATGAAAAAAGGGATTTAACATAAGCTCTTTCGAAAATCGTGCGAGAATTCTCTTATCGATCATTACAGTTTATTGGACTTATTTACACCAGTTATTGTCTTACGGTTCCTACAGGAGGTCTTTTTAATTCAATAGAGCAGACATTTTTCTATTTACAATTGCTTTTAGGATCACTTTGTTCAATAAAAATGAAATACATGTTGAATACAAAAAAATTATATAAAAATAGTTTTAAATAAGCTGCCATTTAATTAAACTCAAGGATCAAAAATAAATTTTATTTTATTTTAATTTTTTTTGTTTTGGGAAAATTGGTTTGCTGCACGTTAAAATCTTGCATATTTACTTTGCATCTTTTAATTCACTTAAACAAAAGCAAACAATAAAAATTTGTTATGTAATTTATTTTATACTTTTTAGTTTCTATTACAATTCGGGTTCCACTCTTCAACTTGACGTCCATATCGACGGGGTTGTTAAAAGAAAAAATGAATACACCACGTTGCGTATTTAATTTGGAATTAAGAGAACGCATTAACGCATTCTACTCTCCAATCCGCCTTAGTTCAAGCATATATCGACGAGACTGTGGAGCTAACATGTTCACCTACTTGCGTTCTGCTCTTCAAGCCAGGCCACCCGATAATGGTGGTGGTACGAGTAATTTGATAAGCAATAACAGACGCTCCTCGAGGAGCAGCACATTCCCCATTGGAAAGGGCCCTACTACTCCTGAGCTACCAAAATAAAAAATGGGTGTGAGCCATGTTTCCATGTTTGGGTAGGCGTCGAGGCCTAGCTGACACGTCTTTGTCAGTTCCTCGCGAAAATTCGGGGCAACCTCAGCCAGCCCGGAGGACCGTACCCAGCAATCAGGCAAGAAAGCATTTATTTCGGTAGTCAGATGGGAAGTGCGTATCGTCATACTTGGTCCTGGATACTCATGATTTCACGATCTCTCGTCCTATTTTTGGACTTACGCCATGTTCCGGAAATCCATCCAGTGTACTGTCCTTTCTCGAGAAAATAGAGAACCGAATTGGAAAAGAAAATGTCTTTTTTTCTAAAGAAAACGCACCGCTCTTCCGATACTCCTCTTAGGCTCCCAACAGAAATTTCGATAGCAAACTCCAGCTCTCTTAAATGAGAACCTATAAAGCAACAGTCAACATTTATAGAGAGCTTTACGAAAAGGAGTGGTTTCGGTGCGGCTATGATTCTCCGAAAGCTTTTATAAAAATATAAGAAAAAAAACAAGGATAAAGTTTCAAAAGCGTAATTGAAAATATGTTTTAAGAACTCTGATATCCTTTAAGAGAAATCCAAGTGCTTGGAAAATCAGTTGATGCAATACGCGATTATTGAACAGGAGCTGAATCGAGAGAAATGGTGAACAAAAAGCGTAGATAAAAAAATTACAAACATACTATATAAACTTCAACAACCAAACAAATGCCGTACTGTGTTTTTTTGAGGTGTTAGTATACGTTAGTTTTAAATTATTTCAATATTCTATGAGGTGCCCATTTTCCATCAAATTTGTGCCACGTCTCTTCACAAGAAATCTTCACAAGAAATTTGTATATCTTGGGACGCCCTTTTATGTAGGGGCTGAATGTGCCTCGTGTCATAATCATTAGCTAGAGATTTGACTCAACTACATGGTGCCGTGGTTTATTAAAGGAAAAGAGTTCAAAACACCTGTCCGACCAGAGTGTAACTAATGTTAATAATAATAGATTATGTAAAAAAAATAAGGACCGTAGCTCGCTAGCTGGCCTCTAATTAACATGGAAATTATTTTACTTAGTGACTTATACTTAGAGGATGAGTTATCATACTTCCACTCATGCGGCGATCTGATCTTGTTTGTACCTCTTTCAAGAAAAAGGAAGAAAACGGAAACAGCAGATCTCTCAATTCGGACCATTGTGAAATTCACCCGACTAATACTTCCTTCAAGGTTGTCTTTTGCCAACCTTACTGTACATCAGGAACAGATGTTTTCTGATTGGGTTGCCTCAAAACCTTCGTTCCTTATGTCAAGTCAGGATACATGATATTTAAATATTTTAACATAGAACTAACTTAACCTAGCACTGCCCCCACTGAGGTCAAAACGAGGGACGAATTCGACACGCGACAGTTCATACGTTGTTCAAACAGAAACAATAAATTATATGCACTGGCTAAAAGAAGTCTAGTGATAGCACAAAGCAAATTATAACGTGTTGTCGTGCTGTGGCAGGCCCGGAATATAATTCCCCAAACGAGTGGATCGCAGACAAGTTATTCAAGTCGACAAATACTCCTATTCATGATTACTACTTCCTACTCGTCTTCTCTTGTCGTCTTTTTCTTCCCCCTTAAGTCGACTCGCTTTTTTTATAATTCACAAGAAAATATTAATGCGTACCGGAGTGAGAGCAATAACTAAGTTGCAACTAACTGTACATGTGTATTTATATATATATTATTCAAAATTATAAATATGCATAATATAAACCGAGCAATAAATACCATAAGATAAGAACCTGACGTAACAGTGGGGTGTGGCAGAATATGCTGTCGAAACAGTATGGTGGACTGGTGAGGATGGTGTATATAACAGAAGATGTTTCGAGCTGAAGATGTCATGATGCTGTAGATGCTACATATATTTTTCTATTATTAGGTGTATGTTTATAATATAGCTATGTAATTGCTAATCACTTTACATGGCTACGAGATGTGTTTACACAAAAGCAATTGCATGAGACAGTTTATTATACCATTATGCTACACACTTAGTTTTGAGTGAGTATCGAGATTAATCTTAGAGTTCATTTTCAGTTTCTTGTGTTTTATATTTTCAGCATATTTTCTTTGTATTAAATGAAATTTTAAATTTGTCAAAATGAAACTACAGTTTTATTTTATTACAATCACTGAATGTGTGGCTTGACTACGATTTTTACTTATTTTCTCCAAAGATCACTAGTTATTCACTTGCTACAATTGGTTTGCCGTTCACTTATAAAAGTAACAAACTTTTTAACTTTTCATCAAAAAGCAGTCTAATGAATCTTTTAACATATTTTAGGACATTTCAAGAGTTCAAGAGACAACATTTTGCAATAAAAGGTGTTTTCAAAAAAAATTTATATATTGTTTCAAGCGGCCATTTTTCTCTTCTCATTTACTTGTACAAAGTGAATCTCTAATAAACTTTTCTCGTCATTTCAATGTTTATCGTCGAGCTTTCATTTTTGGTCGGAATTTCATATGAAAATTAACAGAAACCATTAAAAAAAATTCACACAAGCGGTTAGCGTCTCAAACTTTACATGTGTTACAAGATACAATCAAATGTTACACACGTCTGCATATAATAAAATTACCGGTATGCCTCATTTTACACGATACTTGCAAAGCACGGTTTCGGCACAACATGATACAAAACTTGCGGTTATCACACCATGATCACATCGAATACGTATTCCCCGGGATTTGTTTTATTAATTTCTTATTGACAAAACCCTTTTATTTCATGGCATCACAAGAGCATTGAAAATAATAATTTGCTTTCCTCAACATTTTGGAAATTCCATCATTAATAGCTGAGGTAGTCCTTAATAGTATCAAATATCGAAGTAGACAGTGAGAAGCAACTGAAATGAACGAAATTAATAGAGCTTTTGCTTTTTTTAGAAATAAGCAGCGAAGAGGGGTTTCAACCGATTTTGAAAAGAAAATATAGATTGGATATAATTTTTGATGAGACTGATGGTGAAAGTCAATTTTGTGAACGTAATAATTGTTTCTATAACATACACCGCGGGCAAGACTGTATGCAGTATAAGGGTAAAGTACGTGCATTTCTCTTGCGTGTAAGCGTCTGTGAAATGTCCGTGAAACAAAAATTTAAAATCCCCCACATCTCATGAACTAGTTAGCGCAGATATGCCACGTACGGCAGTCTCTGTAGCCTCCAATCCTCTTTAAGTGGTACTGCAGAGTGGCCCTAAAAATAGTAAAGATCGTAGACAATAATTAGACAGACGCAGGGAACTTTACACACATTAATAATGTTACACGAAAGTTGGATATAGGTTGCTACATTGGCAAATCAGTATTTTCAGACCTAATTTTTACGCAAAGGAGCGAATGTGTGCAACACCCAGAAGAACTTTTTATTTATTATTGCACTAAAGCTCTTGGTCCGTCCGCTATTATTGTTTTCAATTTACACGTCCCTAATTTTCAGATATTCTAATGAAATTTGGTAAACCGACATGCTTTGACCGAAAATATATGGTTAGGTTGGGTCGCTTTTTCAGGCTTATTTTGAATACACAGTTTTTGCTGTATTTTTAATTTTTACATTTCATCCACAATTTCCTACATTTTTTACATCATCTTGAAGTTGACTTATTTTTTCACTTATTTGTATATTTGAAATAGAATTTAAGTTATCAGAAAATTTCACATTTTAAGACATGGACTCGATTGCAGACGTTTTTCACACGTATTATTTCAATGTCTCGTATAACACGTCTTTGATGTAATACAACGCAGGGTTTGTGTAAGTAATTAAATCAAAAATTTTTGTGTAACGTGGGTTCGATGCACCGCTACGAATATACCTTGTTAAGCAAGGAACGCCTTTATACTTAATTACCCAGTTAAACAGTAATGTTGTTGTATGTGTTTATGTTGTAATTTCATTAAAAATGCGTACAGAAATATTTTAAACAAACAAAAGAAAAGCAGGTAAGAAACTTATATTCAGCGGAGGCCGAATCCAGCATACCCACCACCATGCTTTTCGCATTCTAAGTTATTTTATTTGATACCCATATCGCTGGTGTTATGAAGAAAAAGTTTGTGGCGGTGTGTACCATATTCATTTTAGAATTAACATCCTTTTAAGCCGATAATATATCTTCATCTGACATGTGTACAAAATAGTTCTAAACATTGCGCGTTGTTTGCGTTATGATATATAAACATAAAACTTCAAAATGAAAAAAAGAAAATTTAATCACTTGTAACTTTATGTGGACATGACCGATTGCGTCCACTTGGGGAAGCAAGAGTAGAGAGAGAAGAGTAGAGTGCTTCCTAAAGTAAACGTCGGAAATTTTAGCCAACTAAGTTTAATAATTTCCAAGTAACAGCCAAAAATCCATAAAAAAACGGAGTCACGGTGGGTTTGCGCTCCACTACACGCTTCTTCTCCGACCGATTTGACCCATTTTGAATACCAACCTGCCTGCAGAAACTTCCAATATTTCTACTATATTTGAAGTTGACATCTTTATTTCTGCGACCAGCGCCGAAAACGAATACTGCCCAGACATACAGACGGACAGACATGGATAAATCAACATAATATTTCACGCTGATCAAGAATATATGCCCCTTATAGGATCTCTGCGGCTTCCTTTTGGGTGTTGCATACATTATGGAAAAAAACAAAATGAGTTTACCTCGAGTTGAGAATATCGAGTTTCTGTAGTATCCGTTTTTGTAGAATGACTACTTCAACAGGCATTGTGTTCATTATGTGTATCCGTTTAAATGATGTATGCAGCACTATGCTAAATGAGCTATAAACGAATTTGAGCAAACTTTCCTGAGTGGTTTTGAATTTTATTTTTTTCTAAACAAAAAAGTTTTTTGCAAAACCTTTCATATTAAATTTCATATTAACTCACTTATGTTTTAAACCTAAGTACAATTCACGAGTTCATTTCAATGGCACTCATTCGTTTGTAATGCGTATTCTCTTTGTGCATAATTGAATTTCAGTACATGATTAAAATCAAGAACGAAAAGATAAAATTAAAAAAAAAGACACAATAAACAAGTGGTGAAGACTGACCATTAAATTTAATATTTATTTTCACTACAATACCATTAAACTACAATACCGAAAATTGTACCCCTTTTCCCATATCTTTCATTGAAGACTTTATTTGGGAAGAGGCACCATCAACTGATGTCATCATGAGTGTTCAAAGTCATTCATTATAGTAATCATATGGCGCATGGTCGATTAGTACCAAAAGAAAACTTTCTTCAAACACTTGAAACACTTTTCCAATAAACTAAAATAAGGCCATTCTATGACCGATTTTAAGGGCTTAGCAAAATAAAGGCATTCATTGGAAATTGACTTTGCTGGTTAGCAAATTTTAATAATTACTTTTTAAAAATTTTTGTTTTCAACTCCTCATGTTACAAAGGGCCAACTATAGAAAGCATTGTTTCAAAAAGCCGCTGCGGTTCCACTTTGTTTTTAAGAAAATTGAAAAGAACTTTTTACTATTTAAAAGTCCGTACGATAATAAACCTCTTCATTACCATACCCCGCCCTACCTATTTTCAGTGTTTTAAGTTGTTGTGGATGTACGTAACAACTAAAAGGATTTCACATAATTCCGACTTTTATTATATCAATTGATTCGAAAATTTCCGCGATTAATTTAAGCACGTCTGATAGTGCGATTTCGGCTCACGTAGCCTTGTGGCAAGCCCTGACATTGTGGCGAAGTTTATTTCATTGATGTATTTCGCGCCAAAGA
The DNA here is from genome assembly GCA_001077435.1 of Glossina morsitans morsitans. Lineage (NCBI taxonomy): Eukaryota > Metazoa > Arthropoda > Insecta > Diptera > Glossinidae > Glossina > Glossina morsitans. Next base: position 11,366 of record CCAG010014606.1, read on the forward strand.
TGAACGCTGATGGATATGGTCCGAGTCGGGTCAATTCTAAAGTACTATTTTGAGAAGATCGTTGTATAAATTCTTTCAAGTTATTAATGTTTTTCGAACAATTAAAAGATGCATTGATATAGTAAATTTGAAATGTGAAAAATCGAATGAGGTCGGGACAATTTGGAATATACTCCCACGTAAACGTTCTTACAAAAAATAAAAATAAATTCGATTTGTTCATATTTTCCGATAACAATCGCTGCAAAATCACGACAAAATTAATTTGACAAGTTCATATTACATCGTTTGGCATTTTGCAGCCCTCCCCACGTAACAGCACCGTAACGCTCTAGAAGCTACTATATGCTATACTAGTTATAAAAGGAAATGTGCTTAAGAGAACGAAGCTGAAACATAGCAGAAATGCTTTTTTGTGACAATTGTCAGACAGGATGTGTTTTGTTTCAAAAAAAAAAAAAAATACAAAAAATAAAACTGTTGACGTTATGGTATAATTTTTGAATTCTACTTCAATTACCATATTCGCTTTATTAAGAACAATGGAAAATTTAGAAGATAGTCTAAAAAAACTTGTGAGAAGCCAAAAATAAATATATATTTTCTTGGTATCAGTGCACATGTCTCTACAAAATACAAACATTATTCGTTACACGTATAGAGAAATTTCTATAGACCAAAGAACGTTTTAGGCAAAAGTCATCGTTACTTATTATTGCAGTTTATATAGGAATGCTTCACTTGTCGAATCGATTATCTCTACTTTCTGAATATTTTTAAATTTTAGTATCGAAGCATTTGATTGGCTTCTAACTGTATTCAGAACAAATTTCTCCAACGAGAAACTTTTTTTTACCCAGCGAATAACAATTAAAAAAATTTATTTCAGGAGTCAATCAATTCATGCTCTAATGTAAACAACGTAGTAAACATTTAATTGAAACCTTTTTTAAAAAAGCAACTGAAAACTGAATATATATCAAATCATATCGCTACTAAGCACATCTGGTACAAAAATATATACTGAAAATTTTATAACTTTTCTCTACTTTAGTTTTTTCGAGTTAAACGATTTTGCAAACGAGGCTTTCATGTTATGGTAAAGGTTATAACTAACATAGCATGGCTTGTAGTCATTACACAATGAGCTATAAGAGAAGTAGAAACGGAAATTGCGCAACTGTTGTGAACCGACCATAATGTTGTCGTAAATCAACAACAACAACAACAATAAGAGCAACAACATACAGCTAGTATGGTCAACTGCTTATATTCGAACACAAGTTTGTCACAAATAAAAATTTAAAAGAGAAAAGAAAACAAATGCTTCTTGCAGGAAGAATAGAATAAAGGAAGACTTTAAAAAATGGAAATGATAGACAGGCATAAGATTTTATCAGCAGAAAATGATCATCAATAGTATTTATTGCCGACGAAGGGAATCAGAAAAGAAATCAAAAAATTATCCAGCCAGACAGAAATTGGCTAAACAAAAATTCAAATAACTTTTGTACCTTTCACAACTAACAACATTTAATGTATAGTAAGTTAAGAAAATATTATTTATTATTATTCTTCCATTTTCTCCTTTTTTAATGAGTAATTTTTTGGAGTAACGTAAAAATTTCTGAAAAAATTTATTTAAAACAAAGCAAAATGGTTTTATGTTTTCGACCAACCACTCTGAGGATGTCCCCTATGCGTGCGGGTACGGTGTTAGCCAGGGAAGGTTATAGGAAGAGCGGGGCGAAGAAAGGGCATAGTGTTTGTAAATGTTCGACTTGAAAATGGAAACATCAGGTACGGCTGGAAAGATCATTCCTGGTGGTTGGTTGCGAAGGCGGCCAGGACAGGAAGATGAGAATACTGAGAAAGCCACCAGCTCCAGAGGGTTAGCCAATCTCTATAAGCTAATGGCCTAACCTACACTGGAGAAACCAGATATGTTTATTGTGTATGGCCCAATAAACCCACTCTGGTAAATTTTGAGGCCTATCATTTTCTCTAATTCTTCGCTTTTCAAATAAGAGAAACCGCAATCACTGGGATACCCGCCGAAGGGTCATACCCAGCAGTAGGGACTCACACATTAGTTATCTGCTGCGTGCAAACTGGGGACTAGATATACAAGCTTCCATCGCGGTTTCCACATGTATGTAAGTATGCAGGCTTCCCCCCGAAGAATCCTCGCAAGCACCAATCTGCAGTATGCTATGCTATGACCTCTACTCGCAAGTACTCGCGACACAGTGAGTGGGATCCTGATCCTCGTGGAGCTTAAAGTTAGGCTTTGAAGCCTTTACAAGAAAACGCACCCATCGCTTTTCACTGTTCGTCCACGTGCAAGTGGCCGCCTACCTAGAGGAAGACAATTTGGTCACCCCGATTAGCCAAAATAGTCGTTGACGACTACGCATCCTAGCACACTAGGACATCAGACAGCGAGAGGTATACGTTTACATTATCTACTCTAAATGAAGAGGTCTCATGGACATGGATTGGCAAACGATGTTTGCCGTTGCCTAAGAAGCCTGTACCACCACTGCTGTGATGTTGAAGCAACTTCCTTGCCTTTTTTTTACTAAACTAAATATAGTTCGGTAAGTTAAAGGGCGTGTTAATATGAGTTCCCGAGAGGGCGATAGTACCGTGTCACGCGAACTCATCAGGGACCGGAGTGCGATTTCTTCCTTTTGCGAAGTGAGGGGAAATCTAAGAAAGCGCTACAAGAAAGGAAATAAATCGATTCGACTGCTTCAAAACTGCCGAGTATAGTATGTTTTATAAACGTTTTGTAACTTCTCCTATTAACATTGTTATCAAGTCAGTCCGAGCCAAGGTACATTTTTAAGCATTAGGTCGACTACCACTAATCTTCTAGTATGCACTTGCTATGCATTTACGGCCTTCTCTAAAGGCGCACAATTGCATGTCGCTTAAACTGATTTAAGTAAAACCTACGACAAAGTTAACCACAAATTATTAGGTTTCTCATCATATTTAGTTAATTGGTTATCGCCCTTCCTTGGTGGTAGGTTCTTTAAAGCGCTTTTTAACTCATTTCAGTCACATTAGATTCTCGTTGCTTCAATCACCGTAGGACTATTGATCCTATACATAATGGTCTCCCTTGAGGAATTAAATGCACTCATAGCCTAAAGTATGCAGTGATTTCAAGCTGTTTTCGCCTTTTAATTCGGAATTTCAGTCACGTCTCCTTCAAGCTGATTTCAATGATTTAGTAACTTAAAGTTCATTTAATTTGATAAAATTAAATCAAAAAAAATATAAGCAGTTGTCATTTTCAAGACGAAATTCGTTCTCAACGGAATATTTTTATACATATCACTGAAGAATTAGGGGTGGATTCATTTTGTAAACACGTTTGCAACGCTCAGAAATAACCTTCACAGATCCCACAAAATACATATTTTCTCGATTAACACCAAATTGTAAATCGATTTAAGCATGTCCATCTGTCCGTCTATGTAATGTCTGTTGCAAACATTCCACTGGCCGCAAAAATTTAGCCAGAAACAGTGGAAGTTCTTGCATATAGTATGGCATTGAAAATGGACTGCATCAGCGAAGGGACACGCCCATGGTGCTACGTAAAACGGGAAAACCTCCGTTTTTCAAATGGAATATTTTGATGTTTTAATCATTATTCATAAACTATAGCAGATAAATATGAATAGATTTGAACGCATATTCTATCATCGATGCTTTGATACACGCACAAATAATGAACAAAATTATCCGCGCCAGCCCGGTATTATAGTGTATGTCCGTCTGCTCATCTGTCCACATGTCTGTCTGCGCACTTGTGTAGTATTTGGGGTAAACATTCTCCCGCTAGCGAATATGAAGACATCGCCTACAAATTTGCAAAAGAATTTAGAAGTGACCTTTTCAAAGAACGCGCCTACAACGCCACCACGTCTATCCGGTAAAAACTTTTACTTTGAAAATAGAAAAAATCACCCACGGTCACTCCACATTATAGAGCATGAAAATATCGTTCCTTCACTTTTTCGTCGTTTTTATGATAACGGTAATGGATATGAAAAGTGTGGCCATGACCGATTATAAATTTCTTACTTATTAATATATCCGACTTATAAAAAATACTTAGCTTTTTTAAAAAACCTAAACATAGGCAACAAGGTATACTCAGCAATGGTTATGAAATGAAATTAAAAACTTCTTCTTAAACTTTCTCTTAGTAAGGACACCTTTATAATAAATAATCCCTATTGCTTGTCAAAGTAAATGATAAAGAAAGAAAAAGTAAATACTCAAAGTTATTTTAAAGAACATTTGTCTTTTAATATCTTAATTACATTAAAATATGGATTACTTTCTGTTATTAGCATTATCACGACTTCTTATAAATTCTAGTATCATGATTCTACTAACTTTTTTAATGTGCTCTATTACTTAAGTTATTATTAAACTATTTTCTTCTTATTATTTATCACTTCATCGTACTGCATTAAAATGAAGAAAAGTGCGTTATTAGTTTATCGCTATTACTAATTAATTCTCTTGTTTTTTTCCTTTTTAATTTGATTAAGTAACTAGCGCGTTTCTATTCGTAATAAAAGGTATTGCGCATTATATTCACACATATTTAACTGAAACTTTACGACATTATATACAAATAAAAAGAAATTAAAAATTGCTTTATACAAGGTCAATGTTAAAAACGGACAACTGCCGAGCCATTTATAATGCGTAATAAATGTATGCATATATGTTTAATTTTCAAAAAAAAATGTTTCCATCATATTTTGGTACTTAGCTAATTCTTGCACGTAAACAAAATTTTGCAGAGGAATTTTCTTTAGCAATACATTTCATTCAACTTTTGAACGCTTCTAAGTGCTTTGCTTCATCCATTTTCTGATTATCATCGTCAAGAATGTGCATTCAACCTCACCCTCTCACCCTCTACTACTTGTACTCTGCAAAAAGCCATAAATTAGTACTATTGTAAAGTTAAAGAACCTTTTATGGCTTGGTTGTGCATGTGTTCAACCATGCGTATGAGTATGGTTATATTGCAATGTGTACGACGTGTAGGACGTGCCAAGTGCAGCATCCAGCAAAGTTCATTGTAACATGTAAAATGTAAGTTGCTTTGCAATACCAACATATTGAGATGAGTAATAGAGCCAAAGAGAAGGAGGAATTTAACGTAATGCACTTTTAGGCGTCTGAAAAAATTTCAACAAGCATTCTTTTGGTCAGTTTTTCATTTTGCTCTATACCCTGCTGTGATGGTCGTTAAAAATTTACAATATAACTGAATTTCTTAGACCACTTACACTCGCCATTTTCTTTGTTATAACCTACATCACTCTTGGCACAGGGTATAGAAAGTTGGTGGGAACATATGTAACACGCAGAAGGGCTTAGGATAGGCCTGTCTTTTCTTATATCAGTAAATTTCAGAAACTGGTTCTGAATCGATCTAAGTCTGTCTGTCCATCAGACCCCTGTCCATGTAAATTTGTCTTGATGCTACAGGTCCCAATTTTTGAGATATTTTGATAACGAACGCTATCGAAAATGGTTTGGATCGGTCAACTTTTGCGGCCACTTCCCTTATAACACCCTATTTCAAAAAGTGGTTACATGAAAAAACTGCAATTTTCAAAATTTGTCGACGAAACTCACTCAGTGTCATATAACCGTTTCTACGAAAACTGAATCTGTAATAAAAGGGTATATCCAATACTTCCGGGTGAAAATTAGTTCATAATAGTAAATTGACGTAGAAATCACTCTTATCGGATTTGGACCACATAATGACATGCAACTTATTTATTTACGTTATTACCAAAGCGAGTGAATGTTAGGCGAAGTGGGGTATGGTACCTAATAGCCGGCCTTACTCGATTGTAATGATCTTACTCGTTTTTATATTTACCGTTTTCGTATATCATTGTTTAATATGTCATTGAGTGTAAGCCCATAGGAAGTCTATAGAAATCTTTTATACACAATTCTTTATCAGTTACGGAGAAAGCGGAAAAAATTATTCAACCGCTTAGATGAGAAGTTTTATCAAACCGCCATGCCGTTTTACCAAGAGGTTATTCCTCCTCAATACTTGTTTTGATGAACTTAAGAAGGTATTGAGTTCTATCTCTTGCAAACATATCTCTAAATCGAATTATGAAAGAAAATTGAGAAGAGGCAAAATACAACACGCTATGTAATCTTTAAAAATAAATAAATAAAATAAATAACAAATAAACAAATAACAAATAAGAAAGTGATATTCGATGGTGCCCGAATCTCGCATACTCACCGTTATGCTTTTCGCATTCTACTCTGCAAGTTTTTTTATTTGATATCCCCATCGCTGATATTGTTAAGAAAAATGTAATCCATCAGATCGCGGTGTCTACCATATTGATTTTAGAATTAACTCAGTTTATGCTCCACTGCGGGCTTCTGCTCTAGTCAGTTTGGCCCATTTTCAATGCCAGCCTGCGTGCAAAACCTTCTAATATTTCTACCAAACTTGAAGTCGATGAATTCGATGAAGTGACCAGGACAGCGCCAACAACAAATACCACGCCGACATAGTGACACAAAGACACAGGGACGGACAGACATCGCTAAATCACCTCAGAATTTCATATTGATCAAGAATATATATGCTTTATAACGTCTCTGGAGTTCCCTTTTGGTGTTACATACATTTTGAAAGCAACAAAATGAGTTTACCCCCCTCTCACATGGGTGAGTATAACAAGTAAGAAAATTCCATTCGGCCGTGACCGAATCTTTTTTATCCACCACCGTTATCATAAAAACGACTAAAAAGAAAAGGAACTACATTTTTAGGCTCTGTAATACGGAGTGGGCGCCACATGTTTTTTCTATTTTCAAAACAAAAGTGTGTATTGCTTAGCCGTGTCACTGTTATAGGCGTATTCTTTGAAATTTTTAGTTCGCTTTCAAATTCTTTTGCAAATTTGTAGGCGATATCTTAATATTCGCTAACGGGAGAATGTTTACCACAAATAGGGTAGACGAACAGACGGACACACTTAGGAGCATTCCAAACTTGAAAACGGCTAAAAACTTATGTACTTTATAGAGTTGCTGAAGCTTGCCTCGGCGCTTTGTATTAATACCTTGATAGAAAAAACATGAAATTCTGGTACCTTGCAGAATTAAATAGGGGCGGCGAATTTTTTTCATTTTTGTGCAGAAACCATAGCATCGCTCAGAGAATGTGCGTGCAAATTTTTGTAAATTTATCTGCTATAACTTGCGAGTAATGATCAACAAAACCAATTTTTTGTTCCTTTTCAAAAACAGGTGTCCTGACTTACAATACTGTACGTGTGTTCTTCAACCGATAGCCACGATAGCCATCACACAGACGGAGCGACAGCCAGACGGACAGACAGCTAGGTGGACAGAGAACCAGAGAGGCAGACAGCCAGACGGACAGACAGCCAGACAGCCAGATGAACAGGCGGACATTCTTATACCTATTCCGAATTTGATGCTGATCAAGGATATATATACCTTGTGGGGGCTCTCAAAGGTTTCGTCAAAGTGAATATACTCCTAAAACATAAAATCCTTTATAACCTTTTCGCTAGTGGCTCAAAAGTGTGTGAAATTTCGGGCAAACAAAGCCTTTCGGCGCAGAAGAATTACGTTAATTACGGACATAGTTAGTTATAATAAATATCTCATAAATTATTTTCAAATAATCATTTCTTGGTTTACTTGCTGTTTTCGAAAAGCATTTATATAATTGCTTGCTGCACCGTGACTACCTATTAGCCTGTTGGATAAATTAGAATCTAATTGCTTGTATGTAAAACCATCGCATAAGTCGCTTTCTCGAATAAGAGTAACCACTTACTTGACTAAGAGTAAGCATTTCAACCAATGCAAATTGTGCACCGCAGATGTAATTATTTGTTCCATTTCATGTGTAACATTTATTCCATACCATACGGCATTGTAGATGACATAACTTTACTATCATGCTATATACACATATGTATGTATAATACTTAAAGTACCTAAAGGCTGTTCAATAAGAGATTTATGATATAGTTTGCTTTCATTCTCTATTGTGTTAAAACAATCCATTTGCAGATATATAAAGGAAAAGTAAAAGTAAAGGAAAATATTTAAAAAACGAGAAAAGCGCAATGCAAGCGCAAAATTTAATTGTAGGTAAACTAGATGAAATTTAACGAATAGTTGCGTTATCTAAATAAAAGGATATAAATTAAAAGCTTATCGTCGGACAAGGCCAATCATTGTGTCAGGTGCGATTTTGGATACACACATGGTTGTTAAATATAGCTCGTATTTCCGCGTAGGTTGATTGGCATATAACCGCCAATTGATGAGCCATCCACCAGACAAACCGGATGAGAAGCCTGATTCGAACTGCGAATTTGAGTTCAAACAAGGGTATTACGGGTTGGCCCCGCCAATTTGATCAAATGAGAGCTGGGTTTCGATCTTTAAGAAGTAAAGATCAACGCGGGGCTTCTTGAAAGCAGTGAGAGTGATAACAGCATTCAACAGAAGCGCGTGATGTGCTTCTAATGGTAAGTTTGTTCTCTTGTAGTTCGGCAAAGTCCATGGAAAATATAAGAGAGTGGAAAGTCTCTCTGTAGTAAATAATGCAGTGAATGATTAATTAATTGAGTAAATAAGTGGTAATTCAATTGAAGCCCAAGAAATCCCTAAAGGGCATGTACCGTAACATAATAAAGAGTAACAGAAACAAATGAAAATTATGCATAATATGGGAAGCTGGTTAGAAGAAGTTTCTGAGTCACACTATCTCTAATATGGCTTATTCATGGTCTCAAAATTCCAAGACCTATAATTTGAAAGCAGAAATATATCGAGAGATATTACAAAGACGGAAACGTTAAAATCGATTCAAAAAATCATTCTCAATCTATCGGCATAAAAAAGGGGATTTCTATAAATTGGTGCAAAGATAATACATACTTACCATATAGGGTATAAGTATGTATGTACTTATGAACTGTACGCAGTCTTATACAAGTATACAAATATATGTGCTCAGCTGGTAATACATATCCACCCACTTGCTTTCCTTTCCTCATTTCGTTCTGGC
>CCAG010014608.1:0-53908 GCA_001077435.1 Glossina morsitans morsitans
CTGTAACCAGAAACACGTATATCAAATTTTCCGCAGCGTTTGTAAGATCCTTCCATGGGGTAACTGAGAAGACCAACATTTTAAATGCTTCTTGTTTTCTACTCAAAGTTATTCGTGAACAAAAACTAGATATGTGCGTGTTACAACTGTTAAAGTAGAGCAATGTCAAATTATCGAATAATACTTTTACACGTAACTGTAACTTGTATAAAATTGGTGGTATGGCCTACGCATCTTTTCGCTTCTAGTCAGGTGGAGTTATAACCATAGGACAACAAGCGCAATACACCCGCAAGACCGGTTATACGAAAACGAGTAAACCTGTCTTATGGCTTTGTATTTTGCAGAAGAATCTGAAGATGAACATTTTGTCCAGTTTCAGAGTTTATACTAAAAGATCTGGTAGCGCTTTGAGCTGAGATGCCACTCCCCCATGGGAACCTTATTGAATGTAACTTAAGTAATATTCGAAAATTCGAAATTCAAAAATCAGCTCACTACACACTGCACTCTCGATCGATGGGACTTTGACATCGCCAACCAAAAGTTTTTGTGTTCGGAATCCGATTCTATGCTCTTGTAGAGTAACTCCTAAAGGCATGTTGTCACATTTATAATCAAAAAAAAGTGTTTATAAGCTAAGTATGGGGCTAACCCGTATTTATGACTTTGGTCATCATATCACACAGAGGGTTGACCTGAGGCAATCAAAGGGGGCTACTAGAAGATATCATCGTAGATCACAATAATTACGTATACACACTAAAGAAACTACATGGAGGCTACACAGCTAATCTAGATGAAACTGGTCGGTCCTTGTTAGCGACCCCGTTTCGTGGATGTCCGTGGGATGCGAGCCAGCCAGCCGCGAACAAGTTGTATTCGGATACGGCTTCGTCTAGGGTCGACAGTCTTGTAACCCTGAGATGGTACTTCAAATTCTCATATACAGTCCGTGTTATTTTAAGTGTCACATACTATTGCTCTTGTCTCAAGTGAAGACGACTAGCCAACATTGTTCTGTAGTACGTCCAAAGCTCTAGGTAGCATTTTTTAAATTATTTCTGCCTTATTGTAAAACAAGATTTTTAAAAGTCCAAGTGCTAATTTTAGGATTAAAAATACAATATTCTATGATTACATTCCGGCTGTTAAGTTTCTACGTCCGCCTTTGAGATAGATGTCTATAACTAGGGGCACAATCCTTTTCGACGTGACACAAATATTTAAATTGTTTTTTGTTTTATTTTAAATTGTTAGTAACAAAATAGGCTCAAGACTTTCACAAAGATTCGCACAACATACGAAGAACTGGACGTTACAACTTGTCAGAAATATTGCGCCTATTTGTTTATTGAAAGATATATGAAAGATTCGTCCTAAAATGAATTTTACTTTCTTCCTTGTCCTCTCATAGGTAGCATACAGTTTGGCGAGTTATAAATAGTACCGTTAGTAGAGTTAGCATTGAAATATGGGCAGATTGCCAAATTTCAGTTCTCTTACTTAAGCGTGAACACATGCAAGATTAACAGCCATCGTTTTTTCCATTTTTACTTCAATACCGATTACGATTAATGGAGCTTTCGACAAAACGTATTTCAAACGGATTGAAATCATTAGTAGTTACACCCCTTGCCGATTTGAGTTATAATAAATTTTTCTGACAGGCATTTATTAAAATTTTCAAACCAATTATCGAAATAATCGAAAATAATGTAAATTCGTTTATATTTTTAAACAATTGTTATTTTTAGTTTTGCATGTCCTTGCTATCTGTCGATTAGCTTATAAACAATTAAAATTTATTTTACCGTTAATAGCGACGATGAATAATTTAATTAAATGTCGCTTAGTAGACACATTTTGCCTTTTATGCCGTTTGAATTAATGAAAGTTTTAAATTAAAAAACAACGAACTTTTATTTTGTGAACACTTTTATATGTTGTTTTTCACGTTTCAAAGTATTTATTACTATCAGTAGGCTTTCATGTTATGTCAATACAATGGACGTCATGACAGTGTACGACATAACAATGGTGATGGGTACAACGGGTTCGATCGCGGTCGAATATAATTTTCTTGCTTGTTAATAATAAAGTTTGTGTTCTTATTCTACTCCGTAATCAAACGAAAATATCATAGCATACTAAAAATATCAACGAGTGGTAAACATTTCCATAAATTTCCAAAATTAATTAAGTAGATATTTTCGAAATCTCTTTTTCATTTTGTACGAAGACAAGGAAACCGGGAGCAATGTTTACCTCATTTACTTTTCCCTTTCCTTTCCGGTATTCTTTCCGAATTTTTTCCTGCATTCGATGGTATTTTGTTATTACGGTGCGAGTGCATCGAATTATTTGCGGCCCGACCTATTTCCTAACTCAATCTCAATTTGAGCTGCAAAATTTAATTCCAAATTTCTGTATGTGATTCGTGGGGAGCAAATTTGTTAAAGTAAGCATTTCATGTTAATAAAAAGAAAACAAAACAACACAGCACAACTAAAAACGCGGAAACCAAAAGCATTATAAGTTTTTGTTACAAAGGCATTGGAAGGTGTTGTAGGCGTGCTCTTTGGTTCATTTTCAAATTCTTTTGCAAGTTTGTAGGCGACATTTGCGAACGGGAGAACGTTCAACATAACTACTGCACAGTTGGGTAGACGGATAAATGGAAAGACGCACGGACGGATATGTTTAGGTGCATTCCAAATTTGAAAGTCGGCTACAATTTATTTATTTTATGAGCTTTTTGAAGGTTGTTTCTGTTCATTATAAAGGTTTTAAAAAAATGAAATGATAACACATTTTAAGATTGAGTAGGCGTGATCGATGTTTACATTTTTGCATAAGTACTACAGTATCATCCATGGAATATATTTTTAAATATTTGTAGATTGATCAAAGAACAAAAAATAAATTTTTTATTTCTCTTGTCGTCACTTTACGCAATGCTGTAGGGATGTCCGTTGACCAGTTTGGCCCATTTTCAATACCAACTTGTGTGCAAGAACTTCTAATGTTTCTGGCAAATGTGCAGTCGGCAGCTCCATTTTGGCCGCCAGGAAAATTTTTACAACAGGCATTACACAAATGGACTGATGAGCTTACGCATATCCGCAAGGGCAGACAGATCACGACTATATATACATTGGGGGGTTTCTCAAGTTTCCCCGTGGGCGTTGCAAATGTTTTCACAAAATTAATACAACCCTCATTTTTCGGTGATGAGCGTAAAAACGATATCTAAAGTTTATGCCTAAACACTAACTCTTCGACAGCCGTTTACTTATTTTTTCCTTATGGAATTAATTGGCGAGTGTCTATAACTAAGCCGATTACGACCATTTTTCCTTACAAGTTTTATATTTAGAGCGTTTTTGAAGCTGCTTTTTACTTTACATCAAAGTATATTCGCAGGATCTAAGCTATAATTAGAAAACAATCGGCACTTATGTGCGCAAGCTTCCACCTCTAACCTCTCAAGGAAAAAATTTGTGCTGTTGTTTGCCTTTAAGTTTCTAAAAAACTACTGTACAGTATTGGCGACCTAGGGGTCGACATTTTCGGTTGAAAACTTCATCGCAGGATTGAAAAAATTTATGTCCTTTATCAAAGCCAGCTGGACGCCAGCGATTCACTCTTCGCCGTTCTGGAAACTTCGATACCAAAGACGCATACGTAGGGTTGGTCGTCGTCTTCCATCAAGACAATGGCGAATAACACACATTCACACACTCCGTGCAAATTGCAGTAGGTTAGGTTACATTCCGGCCCTTGCCTCGTGCGACTGTACAGTAATTTATTATATTACTTTCATAAAATTTTTATACTTCGGAAATATTGATAAACGTAAGTATTGACTTTCATTGCATTACCGCATGGCCTGCAATCGGATGCAATCGGATTATGAAAGTAGAGATTATCATAATAAATTCACACGAAAAGAACCAAGGAAGAAAAATAAAGTATTAATAAAACAGTATCCGCTCCGTTTGATCAATGGGTTAACAACGCATGGGTTCTGTTATATTCACTAATTATTGAAAATCTTTATTTATATTAATTTCTTTTTCCTTCCTCTTTCCAGCATAAGTTAAAGCAAGCAAGCAAAATTCGGATGGGTTACCAATTTCAAGTCAACTAACAAGCGAAGCAGGAAAACACGTCACCTATTTATAGCCTATTATCGGTGTTACAACATCTTCGAGCATTAATTTCCTTTGTAAGAGCATTGTATAATAGAAGCGAGTAAATAGAATGACGTAATGAACGTAAGTTGCCTTAAAATATTTCCTAATTATAATTTTGTGCTAGACGACATATTAAAGTCTATTAAAGTTTATTATAATAATCTTGGCCTTTATGAATAAAATCTCAAGATAAGGAAAATTGCTTTTATAAAATTGACAATTGAAAGCACTGTAGTGGGTTAGGGTCCACCAAAAAATATTCTACACTACCCTACAGATATTAGAAATGAAGAAATTGCAAAATGTTGTGTTACATGCAAGGTTGTCGAAAAAGGTGTCTGCTCCGAACCATTTTCAAGACTCATCTTAAGATCAAAGCATGTCATCAAATTATCTCAAAAATTGTGTCCTGTGCATTTAACACCAGAAAAAAGCGAAGGACAGAGGGACAGACAAGCGTACATCTGTAGACATAAAAAAGAGTCTATCTCATGAACTTCTGGATACTGCATACAACCGCATAAACTTAACATACCTTTGCACCACAAGTGCTGTAGAGGATAAAAAAAATGTTTCCAAATTCCATTTTGAAAAAAACTTCGTTTTAAGTGCAGGTCATCGTAATTGAATCAAATTTTTATTATCATTAAATTTAAATATATTGCTGATAGTTGTGTTCCCACTACTTGTTTCCTTAGCATGCATTTTGATTTGACTATTAAACATCCTTGGCCGTGGACATCAAAGTTTTCATTCAATATTCTTTTACAACATTCTTTAAAATAACATTATAAAGGAAACGATGAACGATATTTGCGATAAGTCAATTCAAAAATTAGGTGAGGAAAATTCGTGATTCCTATATGCGATTTGCAAGAAAGTAAATCTTATTTGTACATATACATGCAAATGCATTTACATAAATATCTAACTGGTACATAAATATCTAATATTTCACACAATATTGCCTGCCAGTTATATAGTTAAACAACCTTCGGCAACAGCATGCGCATGTATTTGCATGTGCAAGAGTTCACGCTTGCATGGGCCTAAGAAATTTATGCAAATGTTTAACGAAAAGCTTTGGCATCAAATTAAGTTATTTTATCTCTTGCATAAAATCCTTTAACCATAAGTGTGTATGTTTGAAATATCAACGGCCGTAACTCACGCAACAACATATTGCACACGAAAGCCTAGCTTGCATACCAATTTAAGAAAATAGCCGTTGTGTTCGTGTTTATATCATATATGTAGTGCATAGATGTATAAGTGCACATGTAAATACACATGTATGTATACTTATATACATGTAGATATATACAAGCGCGTGTATAAAATTTTTAAAGCAATATAGAAAGTTTTCCAAAAGTTAGTTTAGAAGAAAAAAGTAACAACAACATTTTTTTGTTCTACTAAGACCATCAAGGTTCTATTGTAGAAAGGGTTTTTCTCACACTTCTTAATATTTGGATAAAGGCTTTGGTTTCCTCTTTTATCTTTCATTTCTAATCTCCAAATATTGTTTTTTATTCTTCTCTTTCTTATTTCTTCAATTTATGCACGAATTTTATATAATAAAGTCGTTACTGTACTTAGGAAAAAAAAGGAAAGCTTTTACAGGTGAAATTTGAACGTGAATTTCTTTTAGCTCTAACTTAAGAACAAAAGGAAACAAAAAAAAAAAACATTTTTTTAGAATTTTTCCAAGCGAATATACATGAATATGTGCATAGTATAACTGGGATTATCAAGAGCCGTTTGAGTTTCTCTTCAAATTCGTTTAGTTTATTATTTAATATTCATATCCGGCGTAGAGTATGGTTGTGTCGTTTTTAATTTTCAGTGCTCGCCATGCAAATGGAGCTTATTCCCAGGCTAAAATCAAACACACTCTTTGCCGCCCCATGAACGTGGACTTGGATTATTTAATTTATATTGCCTGCAAAAGCGTGAGCAAAAAGTAAGCAAAAGGTATTACCTTTATATGTGATCTGATGAACAGCAGAATTGATGCATTGTTTTTATTAAACAAAATACACATTATCACACCTCGTCGCGAAACTCGGCAACTTCACTTAACTCAGCTTAAGGAATGTAACACAATTACTAGCTATGCAACCCCCTCTCTTTAATAATCTTTATCACACGCACTCGTTCTGATAGCCGGTCCAAGAACATAATCAAAGAGCGTCTGCTCCAAGATCTTGAATTTGTCGAATAAGTGGTGCTTGTTTATGTCAATCTAGTGATACGCTCCTATCGATATTTATGAACATTTACATCATTGTATAAGGGCTTTGATCCGTTTTCCGCTTTTACTTCTGTATTTCTCCTTATAAGTTTTTATTTGTTAACATTCATCACCGAAGGATGAGGATGAAGCTTTAGAGACCATACAAAGGCTACATATTATTGGTCAGTATCAAATCAGAATCGTTCTAGAAATCTTCGTCATTTGTCTATTTACTGTTGCGATAAGCGTACTTATGAAAGGAAAAATGTCAATAAGGGTCAACGTTTTGCAAGCAGATTGATATTTAGAATAGAAAAAATTAATAAAATTACTCGCCTCTATATTGTACTGTAGGCTAGACTTTTAGGTTTCTTACCCATAAACTGCCACTGACACACAATATAAATTTCATTTTTATTCTGCAAATTAAAAAAAATTAGCCACGCCCACGCAATATTATAGAGTTTGTTAGTCTTTCTTATGATGACGTCACGGACATAAAATATTCGGCCGCAGCCGAATATAATAGAAATAAATTGGAGCACCAGCAACCAAGATTATCCGTTTTATACCGAACACTGAAGGATACCCAAATAGAACCCTGAAAAACCCTTTAAAGTATATATCTTCATACTTGATCAGCATGAAATTTTGAATTGATTAAGCCATGTGTGTCTACGTATGTTAATTGTTGGCACTTCCCTAGTCGCAAAAATGGAGATATCGGCTTCACATTTTGTAGAAACATTGAAACCCTTTGAACGCAGATTAGTATTGAAAATGGGCCATATCGCTGAGAGCACAAGCCCGCAGTGAAGCATAAACTGAACGCAGCTCGGTTTTTGTAAACAACAATTTTTTGTCTTTTATTCCTTCCTAACAAATTATAGAAGATAGAAGGCTGAAAACTTCCACATTTATTTTTGCGAACAACTCAACTACTTGTGTGTATAAAAAAGGAAAAAATCTGCCACGCCCACACATACAGTTACAAGTGATTAAATTTTCTTTTTTTTGCACTTTTAATCGTAAACAAGACAAAATGTTTGAGGCTATTTTCTACATGGCTCAAATGAAGATATGTTATCTGCCTAAAAATGCGTTAATTCTAAAATAAATACCGTCGCAACCACGACCTGCTGGATTAGTTTCTCTTAACAATACCTTTCCGGGAAGTAAAAAGTGAAGTGAAATATTTTATCCCATTCACTTTTTATGACAATAAATGAAAGCATTGGGCGCCAAAGATTTTAATGGAAGTGAGTATGAGAGATTCGGCCTCAGCTGCATATAACTTTCTTACAGGTTTTATATTTAAACTTTGTAAACAATGACGATGATACCAAAGTAACCATAAGCAATTCTCACTGGTCTCCCGTTACGCCCTACAATAAAGAATTAGTGCTTCTCTCCGGTTACATCTGTTTATATTGCTAAAGTTACAAGTTAAGCAACCTGATAAAGTGGCGACTGTGAATAATTGGTTCAATCAGAGGTTTCTTATATCGTAAAGTACTTTGCAGAAGTCAGTTCAAGTTTGACAGTAATTCGAAAGGCTAAACTTAAGCTCTAGTCAATAAACCCTTTTAAATAATTAAATCAAACATGTTCTTAAAATAAACAATGCCCAAAAGGTATCCTTTATTTAACTTGTACAAATGCAACGGATATGCTGCTATATTTTAGTGAAGATACTCTATAAGTTTTCGTAACTTTGTTTGTAATATTTTCATGTCTATAATTACAAGATTATCACTATAAGTGGATCAACTGATGTTTCGTGCGTAATTATGTTTACTTGGCTTTGAAGCGACAGGCCACATTCGTCTAATCTTGTCATCTAATGTTGCATTAAGGAATAATCACCGCCGCTGAATAATGGACCGCAATTTCCATTGTCCTAATATCATTTAATAGTAATTTTCATTTTCCAAATATCACTTAGTAGTAACCTTTAGCCCGGGCTTAACTGATTCCTGAATAAATATTAAAAGTCAATCCGAGTTCAATCCCTTCTCAGTGCTCATTTTTGCATACACTTTAGTCTTACTATTACAAACTGATTTCGCTTTTGTTTTTAAAGATTCCTAAGAGCCAAGCTTGTAAAGAACACTTACACTAGAAGAAATATTTTCGACAATGCCTTCGTTTCCTGTGAGGAGATAATGTCATATGACGCATAGTAACATAGTAAAAAGTAATCTCAGTGGCCTTAGAAAGGAGTTTTCCAAAACTTTCTGCTAAAACCGCTATTAATTTGGTAAAACGTCGATTACACATGAAATTGGGGATGCTGCTAGACCAGGATGGTCGAACACTGTTTGTTGCTTAATAACAGGTAGGTACTGAAGCAGATTAAATTAGTCGAAGCTACAATAAGCAAAGCGATGTTGAAACGGTTCGTAATTCATCAATTGCTAAGCTGTTAGATAGCTTTTTGAGAGCTTGAGCTGGGGTTTCGTCCGATAACTCATACAATTCGTTGCCTTTTAAACTTCGAACTTTTTTTGTCCTCCAGGCCCAAGTTCTTTGCCGTTGACATCAAACCTTTGAATCGCTGAAGCGAAAGCCGACAATTGGGATATGGTGAAAAAGTATCACTATAAGTTTCTAAAGGCGTTTGATGGTCTTCGTCAGCAGGTTCCTTCAAATCAAACAACACCAGTAATGAATATCGAAAATGCATTTTGAGCGTTCCATAATTAGCGCCTGTATGCACTGAATAACTCAGTAATACCAAATGCAAAATAGTAATTTTATATAGAGAAAGATCAAAATCATCAAATTTAACCGTTATGTACACTGGTATTTCGCATTGGTTTATCATTGTCACCAGTAGATATCAGTGATGAAAATACATGCAAGTACCTATTGTTTATATATATTAAACTCTTTCTACAAGACCCTCGAAAACATATTCGAAACTCGCTACGAGAAACAAGGGCACGATCATGACCGGAACCATAATTAATTGCCTTGGATCTACCTCAACTTTGGTGCATTCAGCAACAGAAGAACTTAATGCAGAGTTAAACTAAAACCAAACAAACTATAGGCTGACTCGAAATTTCTAAATATTTATTTTTATAAATATATTTTGTGAACATCTTTTCCTCCTGCTTTCATAAAATCTGTTTTTAAGGCTGTTAATGTGGTTTACCCCCTTAAGATAAAAGCCTCGTAACTATTGCTACGTAGTGAAGCGTAAAGGGATACATTAATTACGTTCTTCAGTTAGTTATTAAACCAAGGATTAATAGATTTTAGCTCAATTTAACCGCGACCATCCCCCAGCTTATCTGCGAGTGTAGTGCTTCAATTCACAAAAGTTTTGGTGCCATATTGCGACCTGGCAAATCTTCTGCTACGTCCACAAGTCCAAATGCCAGAATATTAACTAATGTTATTATAACAACATCTAAAATTCTATTTAAACTACTAACTATTTTTTTTTTTTTTGTTATTTGTAGCACCAAAATTCAATTAGGGTAGTCTTTGCGATTAGATTATGGTCATCGCGTAAATATTGTGCATACAACATAAATAACAAATTAGTTGACAGGATGATGATAACAATATAACAGGTATTCTGCATGTGTGTACAATAAATAATTGATTTTTGTATGTAATTTAACTAGAATTTTATAAGAGATCGTGTTTTTGCAAAGACAAGTTCATTGGTTTACGTTTTAATCAGAAAGTGTTACAACTTCGTTTGTTCCATAGCCCGCAGTGACGAAAGCGGTGAAGTATTTTTGAGAATGAGTTGATTAATTACCGTGGTGCCAGTTGGTAGTTGAGAAAGAAAATATGCAACTGGAACTCTTCTCTTACGTCAGTAAACTTTTCCTATTCGCGACGCGCTTGCGACGATGAAAGCAAAGCATTTTGCCGACGTAGACATCGTTTAATACTCTTGAACTGATGGCACTTACGATGGAATAACTCGGCTTCTACACGTCCGATTGACATAGAACTTAGGTATTATTGCTACTTTCATCTAACACACTTTTCCTATTTTACTTCCACTTAATTTTTTAACTTTTAATTCACATTTTATTATATCCACAACCGAAGGATGGGTTTTTAATCGTCTATCAAAACTTTTGCAACAAGCAGGAACAATCTTCAGAGGCTCTAAAAAGTATACAGTTTCTTGATCAGCATCAAACTCTGAATCGATTTAAGCATGTCCATGTGTCTGTCTGTCTATGTGATGTGTATGGTAGACCTTCTCCTGAAAATATCGCCTTTAAATTTAGCATAAACATTCGAACTGTTCTTACGTACGTTATATTAAAAATGGGCCAAATGGGTCAGGGGACACGTTCACGGTGCAACGTAGAGTGAGGACACCTACAAACAATTGGAATTTGGAACAGCAATCATATATAATTTTATAGATGTCGAAGATTCGGTCCCCATCGAGTGTTATTTTCTTAGTGTTTTTGTAACTTTTTTATTTTCACTAAAAGCGACAATCGTTTCATTGCAATTGAAATTCTGGTGCAAATAAGTAATTAAATACAGAGGTTACCACAATTTGAATATCAACCGAATTGAGAGCATTGCTGTTATTATTTCTTCTATTTTATTCTTTTATAATATAAGCAATTTATTTAATATAAAAAATTATTTCGAGATCATTTATTATAACTTCATTTGAATGCGATCTGCAATGCTAAAAAGGATTCTCTTGATATCATTGAGGGATTTACTTTTTAAATTCCATCAGTCATTAATAAGCAGTATCATTAGAAAAACC
Organism: Glossina morsitans morsitans; assembly: GCA_001077435.1. Lineage (NCBI taxonomy): Eukaryota > Metazoa > Arthropoda > Insecta > Diptera > Glossinidae > Glossina > Glossina morsitans. Next base: position 11,201 of record CCAG010014608.1, read on the forward strand.
TCGCTACGCCAATGCTGGGATAAGCTTTGTGTTTGATGGGGAGTTTTCTCAAGAAAATTTCCACATTTATTATATTAATTCACTATATTTTTATTCAGAGTTTGCGCGTTATTCAGATCGAAATTTGTCGCACTTGTCCCAAGCGTACCACATCTCTTTTTACCGCGACTTAACCCGCTAAGAACTATTTCTGAATCTCTGTGACTTACTGCGAACCAGAAGTAAGTTAACGCGACCTAAAACCCACTAAAATTACTACAAAACGCGCTTGTTCCGATGACAGTTCATTTTTTTGCCGTATCTGGTTACCATTGGTGTTGCCAACCTTTTGCCTCTCATTCGAAGAAGGCCATCCCGGTTCTGTCGTTCAGTGCAGTCGGTTTCCAACTAACTTATGATTAGCTTGAACTAAAATACTTAGACAGCTTAAACCTAACTTAACTTGCCCTCGCCACCCTTATTTAAGACTTGCCCTAAACAACATGTGTATGTTTTTTGATAATCGAAGCATACTAAAATTTCGCTCCACTTAGAGGAGGTGCTCTTCTAGACATACACGTCTGGTTTTCTGGACAGAAAAAGATAAGGTTTTTAGACACTTGTCACCCAGGGCATAATAAAAGCTGCACGTGTGTGGCCACCTGGCTAATGCGAACAATGAATGAATCTTCTTCCGTTTAGTTTTTTCGTTGACGTGATTTCATATTTTCCTTCCACCTTTCTATGTATAATTCTATTGAATAAACTCCGATTGCTAGTTTAATCGAAAAGTGGCGTGATGGGCGCGTTAGCTGGCCCATTGGATTATTTTTGCATTACATTTTTACATTTCCTATGCATGATATTTGTTGTACTTTAACGCTGCATTTTTTTTTTGGTTATTGTGCTTGTAAATACTACTTTTTTGAAAGTTAGTTCTTGATGGCTTCAAGTTAAGGATATGTACAAAGATTGTGATGTGAGATGTGCATCCACGGAAAGCGAACTGATGAAGTGAGGTAGCTAAGAAGGAAACGAGTCTTACGCTTCGTAGAAACACGTCTTCGATCCGAATATTTGTGTCGTGTCAAGATGTATAACAAATCTTTTTTCCTGCGCCTTTCTAGTCTATCAATTTTGGTCATGCTTACAAATATTTTATTAATTTCTTTAATAGAAAGATTTTAAACTTTATTTCAATTTTGATTCATTTATGTAAATCCTTTTATGATTATTGTAATTAAAATTTATTGAAATGGTTTTGCGACAGATTCAATTTACCGAAATCGGCCAAATTATAATCAATATTTTGTTCATAACTGGAAATAATTAAATTAAAGTTTTTAATAATAAATGCATTTTTTAAAAATATCGAAACGCATATATCTGATGACAAAAAAAAATAATAAAAACAAAACATTTTATTGATACATTTTCTTAATGTTTTATTATACCCGGAGCATATTCATTTCGTTATGACACGTGTTGCAAACAGAAATAACTGACGGAAGCGTTATTTATGTATACAACAATAGAGCAGCTATTGCTTTATTTTGAAATAAAAAAAGCCAACGATATAAGATAAACTTCTTTTTTTTTAATATGACTAGTCACTCACGGGATGTCTTCTATTCGTGTAACACTGTGGCGGTCGCAAAGAAGTCAGGGAAGGGAAAGAGATAAGGAGATGGCTACAACCCCGCGGGCATGTGCCCAATCGGTAAGTGTTTTCCCTTTACCGTCTAAGCACTCATTACAGCCACAACCAAAATAAACTCTACCGCACTGAGGATTGAAATTGCGAATATAATTTTCCATGGCATTCTTAGTTAAGAATAATTTCACGTAAATGACGGCCTGTGGATTTTTGTACAGATTTAAAACTCGCGCATCAATTTTTAATCACTTTCCCACCTAAAACTGTTGTTATATATTGAAAAAAAGGGTTATCGGAAGTTTGCGTGTTATTGGGATAAATCGTTCACTCTCTCTTAACATAACCCCAAAAAAAAAGTTCAATAAACACGATTTTGGCAGTAAGCTTACATGGGCGTACTTGCACATTGTAGAGTCATTGAAATAGATTGATTGCGTCATAAGATGTATAGCATGTTGCGCTATATGTTGGAACCACGTATCGCCGAAGTCGAAATTATCCAATTCGTGCCAGTAATCAATTTTCTATAGCGTTCTTTATTGATGACAGCAGTAATGGTCTTTTTATTTTCAAAAATGGTAGCCCAATAACCACACTCGAAAGTTAATTCTTATGCCTGCGAAGGCGCAAACGGCGAGTGTATTTTCTATACACCAAAGAGGCAATTTTCCTTAATTAAGAAGCGGTTTGACTAAATATGTCCTTCCAATATCGTAAACCCAATATCGTAAACGCAGTCCGAACAAATTCATTATATTTGCAATAAATTTAACCAACTTTGACGTGTAAGCTGTGTACACCGAAGACAAACATCCAATTTGCCGGGAGTCCGAAGAAAAAATTAGCGGTCGTTATACAAAGAATATGTATTATATTACATATATATTATATTACATATAACACATATGCATTGTTTATTGTACGGGCGTCAATAATTTCAGGGACTGACTTGTGTATGTTTTCTTCAACGGAAATTACATATTTACACATTGAGAAAATGACAACTCTCAAATGCTACACGTCAACATCTAATATCGTCTCGAAAAGTGAAGTGTAACTTGACCTGATAAATTATTTGCAAAAAGGCATCGAAATGCTAAAAAACATTGAGCTAAAGTCTAGAAGAAGACTGCGTTGATGAATTAAGTCGAATTTTGTCAGAAGAAGAGAGAGAATTTTTTTACTAAGTCTAGAAAATTATTGATGACTATATTGCTCTATATGTATTGACACGAGCAAGATATCGATATCGATATCGATAATTAACAAAATTGTCGTAATATGTGTAAATAAGTCGATGAGTATCCAACAGTCACTTTAAATCATCTATGATTTGCTTGGCTATTGCTATTGTACATGTATGTATATATATATATTTGCTTATTATCAATCACACTATATATCCACTACATTGACTTCCATTTCACATAAACTTTTATGTGTAGTTAATATTAACTGCATGTTCATTTAGGTGAGCGTTTAAGTTGGGGAAGCGCTAAAAGTTATAAATTAATTTTTTTCTATCTGTTATAAAATCTTTTCATTCAATTCTGTAAATGTATTTGGACGGCAATAAGCAAATTATTGTCGGCTGTGGCCAATTTTTTTTTTATACTGCCTACTTACTCCATCGACAAAAATCAAAAATAGAAATTTCGATATCTTGCAGTATTTGGGAAGATAGCACCGTTTTTCGATAGGATGCACGAGACCAACCGGATATATTTCCTTAAATATCCGATAATTAATCGAGGAATATTTCTTACAATATCTATACAGCAGCTAAGCAGAACTTCATCAGAACTTTTCTGAATGACTTTAGATTGTTTAGGTTGTTTTAGGAAGGAACCAATCGTTTTTATAACTTGAAACAACCAATGTTGTTAGGGTTAACTGATCTAGAGTCTTGTTATACCCTACGCAAGTTGCGGTAAGTTTTTGTGGACGTATGTAATACACAGAATGGTCCATCTCTCTATCCGCGCTATCGAAAATAATTTTGAATCAATGCAAAACTGTCCGTCCATCTGTCCGTCTGATATTTGCATATGTAAATCCGTGTTCAAGTTCGCACTTTTTGAGATGTTTTGACGAAATTTGGTACACTGACGTGGTTTGATCCAAGAACGAATGTTGTTGGAAATTTTTTAGATCGGTCCACTTTTTCGCCCACTCTCCATATGACCCCTTATTTTACAAAGTTATCATAAGGAAAAAAAATTCAATTTTCAAAATTTCTGGACAAAAATCGCTTCGTAATAGTATCAGGGCATTCTAAATTGATATCAAAAATTTGGTTCGGCAGTTCCGTAGAACATCTACTAGTCGGTCTTGCCCAACTTTAATGTTCTTCATATTTATATTTTAAATTAACATTATCTATAAAGACTACTTATAGCAAAAGGGTACATTAAGGACTTGCAATAACCTCGCCTTTTATCGTACCGATCGACACAGAATCACTTTCCGAACCGATTTAAGCTTGTCTGTGCGGCTATCTCTCTTAGTTTCTTGCGTTCAAAGTACAACTCACAGTTGTTGAGATATATTGATGGGAATTGCTATTAAAAATGGTTCGTGTTGGACTACTTTTTCGCCCCCCAAAACGCATTATTTTAGAAAATCCTTATATGAATACCTGCGCAAAGCAAAGGGGTATACGTTATTTAATGGTGGGCCGTATCCCACTATAATGCTTCTACTTGTTTTTTTCTTTAGTTTAAGCTCTCATGTATTCTACCGAATAGCTCTTTAGCAGTAAGCTTGAGGTCATTAATTACATGTTTCTACAGCTGCCTTTTCTATATAGGGTGGAGTTTCCACTTAAAGTGAAATTAATTAATTTCCAAATATTTTACTTTGGACAAATTTTTAAAATGTAAATTCATAAATCAATGCATTAATTGCTGTAGCAAAAATAATTCAAATGAAGCAGAAACATTTGATATAATATTTCCGCAAATGAGAATAAATGGTTTACTATATGTATGTAACTAAAAGCATTCCACACAATTCTTCAAATTCATATATTTTGATCAAGGATCTATATTTTTGCTTTTTACGTAAATTGGTTTATTTCTTTCTTCTTTTTTTTTTTTTTCTTTTTTATAATATTAGCCAGAGAATAACTTCTGAGACTAAAGTCTTACAGCGCTAACATCTAAGGCATTCGGCTTTATTTTTATTAATATTGTTATTATTTCTATTATTTATTTATTTCTATTTATTTGGTTTCTTGTGGAGTTATTTTTCATTTTTGAGATATCCATTTAGTAGGCACCTTCTTGTGAGCTTATAAGTTTAGTCGAGTACCGGGAAGAACTACGTCTTACAGTTAATTTACATGTTGGCATTGATTTGCTTTTTACAAGACTAGACTAGAAAATACTTCTCCCAAAACGTTCGCACGGCATAGACTGTTGCTCTTATTGCTACTCTTATGATATTTCTTCTTTTGTAATTTGCATTTTCTTTAATATGCAATATCTGTTCATTCATTCATAAGTTGAGACCAAAAAGTAAACAAATTTGCACATGATGCTTTTTTTTATGTCATCTACTTGTGCTTTTGAATAAATCAACAAAAATGTAGAAAGAAAATATGTCGAAATGAGACACCTACGCTTCCAAGACATTTATTGGTTTTGATATATGAAAAGGCCTTTCGATTCCTGTAATTAGTTTCTCCTTACTTGGTCTAGTTTTTACATACATACATATATTTGATTCTGGGTTACTTTGACGCATAGTTTTTTGAAATGGGTATAAAGAATGAAAATAGGAAGCTCAAATTTAGCACAAACACTCTCTGATCGAGTAAGTAGCCAAAGTTAAGAGATGAAATTATCTCGAAAAAACAACGATAGGTTTTTCATATTTTCGGGTGTACTTTTCGATCACCTGGACCGATTTTCATCATAGAATAGTAAAAATTGAAGTTTTTCCTAGATATTATTTATCATAAAAATTTCTATACAGGCTGGGATCCAAGATATCCACCTACGCAATTGAAATTCAGCAAAGATAACTTTTTTGCTAAATTACTACTACACACCAATTTTCCCTATGAAAGTGGAAAAGTTTGAACTTTTTACTACGTTGCGCTTCTCGCACGAACGGTAAAAAGCGAGGGATTCAAAAGACTAGTCCATGCAATAAAAATTTTGTGCATTAGTCTAAAATGCCGAAATACTATCACTTAGCGGTTTTGTCCAACCAATTTTGCAAATATTCAGACCCGAAAAGCCTTATATGGGAAGAGATCGAAAAGGTGGTCCAATCGAAATTCGTTTTCGAGATGGGTCCGTCCATGATCGAAAATTCTCTAGTGTATAAAGTTCGATGAAATAATCTTAAAAATTACAACTTGCCGGTTGACTTTTTAGGGCATAGCCGTATCTTTTATACCCATCACCGTTATCCTAAGAATACAAAAAAAGTAAAAGTTTTCATGCTCTATAAAATGGAGTGGGCGCGGTTGATGTTTCCCATTTTCTATTTTGTCGCATAGGAGTGTGGACGCTGTAAGCGTGTCCTTGGAAAAGTTTATGTCACTTCCATGTTCTTTTGCAAATTTGTAGGCAATGTCTTCATTTTCGTTAACGTTCGTTCATTCTGCAAATTTTGAAGTCGGTAGCTTTATTTTTGCGGCCAGAAGAATATTTAAAGCGAATATTATACAGACGGACATCGATCTAGAATTTGATGCTGAGCAGGAAAATATCGTAGCATTATCGATTTATCGCACTTTACCCGTTTATCAATAATTTATGCTAAGTTTACACTTTTACATATTTCCACATAATAGCTATAACCTCCTAGTTTCATTTTACTACTTTGCTTAAGTTAGCATAATAATTTATTATATAAGTTACTGATCACACTTCAGGTGGGTCAGAAGTAAAACTAATTTAAAATTAATAAGTATAGTAAAGAGAGTTAAATAAATGACAATACAACAGAACCTTTAATTGTGTTTTCACTACAATATATACTCTCTGATGTTTGTTTTTGGGCGTTGCAACCGTTTTAACAAAATGAATGTATCCCTCATGCTTCGCGAAAAATTTCCAAAAAAATTTTATTATTGTTCACGTTGCGTTGTATCAGTGAAGAGTAGGAAGAAACTGACTTGTCTTTTTGTTGTTGGCGAATAATGCATAAAATCAAATTAATTAGAGGAAATGAATTCAGGGATTCAGTGGTTCGCTAGCAATTGAAAAGGATTGCTTGATGGTCTAATTTACCTAATTATGAAAATCACCGAGAAAAAAAACCCACAAAACTCTATTACGTCTGGAATCGCTGAAATAGAAAATTAAAAGTGAAAACAAATTTCGCTAATACCGGAGTCAAAGCTAAAGAAGACCATTCCTTTTTCACGTTAGCAAATATACAACAAACAATCTTCGTATCGAATATCGTAACGTTTTGTGTATTCATGGGTACATTTGAGAACTTAATGCTTTAAGAATAGAAACCAATAGCACTCGTAAACACGCATGCATACGCACGACTATTATTACATTCATATGCAATTTGTTATGCAACTCTACATACGTGTTGTCTTTGCGTTGCCAATGTTGTTCTTTATTAAGAGAAGAGATTGTACCGAATTTTTATGGACCGTAAGAATTCATAAAGTTAGTAAAGCAGAGACCGAAAGTTTGTAAAGAAGGAATACGTAGCATATACGTAGTAAAAACACAACTAAAAGGCATCTGAAAAGAGTTATGTAAAGTGAGTAAGAAATATATATAAGAGTTTGTATGTATGAATTGCTTATTCCTTGCAGTTGATAATGAATATTCTCCCATAACCTCTTCTTTGCGCATGCACTCGACTTTATTATATAAAAGAAGCCAAAACATCAGGTACATTACGCTAACTCCGACTTGCCGAGTATGTGGAATTGACATCATCTCATATTTGGACAATTTAGGTTAGACTTACCTCAATTCTAAATTATTTCTGGTAAATATTTACGTTAATCTTCCACCTGGTACCCAATTTTGTGGAAGCGAATGTTCGTATTAAAAATTTATCGGACGTGTAAATAACGCTTTTTCTTAATTATCACCATTAAGAACGCACTTACATCTAGTTCCTAAAGCTTCTATCCGAGATACTCTTTGGCTGTTACCACATCTCTTCTTGAATTTTCTTCTACAATATTAACCTATTTAGGGTCATCCACGAATCGTTTACTTCAGCCTTGTGAAAAGGAAAAGTCACATGCCCTATCATTACGCCGCTCAAGAACCAATTAGCTACAGCCTTTACTGAAGTATCTCTCAAGGTGTTGGTCAACTTTGAATACTTAATTGTAAATATATATGCTAAGTGTTTTTATATCACTTCTTGCGATAATGAGATTATTGGTCGTCGGACAGACGGATCTGGAGATAAGAATGGCCAGACAGGTGTCGTATAGACCAAATGACGAAGAGATGTAGGGAACGGGAATGGAAAAGAAAAGCGTGTCAAACAACAGATGGATTGAGACATTTTTTGAGTGAAAGATCTGCACGCCGACCTTTTCTATAGCTGGGTACTACAATAAGACGGAAGATTGCATAAATAAATAAATACAATTTTACAAGCGTATATAAGATATTGCTGTGGACTCATTTTTAATTGCTTACTTCTGAATTGCGATGATCTTAATAATAAGTATGTTAAATAATAACAGCGGAAAACGCTTATGGTATTGACTATATCTTCATACCTATATAATGTACATATATGTGCAAATATGAATTTAAAGTAAACGATTTTTATTGCTTGCAATTTATCTTAACTTTTGTCGTAATTTATTCATTTGCTACATTTATGCTACACATGAGATGTAATTGTACCCAGCTTCTGTGCTTGAAATATTTATTTTATGCGTTCCAATTTATTACGTTTATCATATGTTATTATGTGAACTGTTGGCTACAACAATTACGTAAGAAATTGTTGTACCATTTTAGTCATTCGGGCTAATCTAATATTAAACGTTTCTGCTTACGGTATAATATAAGCGTTCTTGTTGGGTGGAATGAAAAAATATTAAATACTTATTATATACATTCATACATACGTGTATATATGTGTATAAACCTCACGTGTTTTTTTCACATTTTGAATAAAATTTATTAAACCAAATATGGCCCAATTTCATCGATAAAACTTATACTCTCAGAGCAGAACTTCTTGGAAATAATTTGATTTTCGCGGTCCTTTTTTTAAGTCAACTCTACCCGATTAACAAAATTCTGCACTGAATACCTGCATCGTCGTGACGGACAGCAAAGCATTTCCGATTGACTAATTTCGGACGCTTTCTGACGTGGCTGACGCGCGTCTGACGTGACTTAGATTGGGTTGTACTGTAGATGCATCAAAACTTCCCATCCAAATTTCGTCAATGTCTGTCAAATCATTAATGATCCTGCTTTGACCACGCAAAGGTAGATCAATTCTGGACGGTTTACCTTAACTGCGCGCTTTAGTTACCTGAGTCGTTGACACTAAAGAACAAAATTAATCGTATAGCCAGTTTGAAGCAGCTTGTGATGCATGACTTCCTTCCAATTCTTATGAAACGCAAAGCAATTCATCCATTATTTTATTTTTTTATCCTCACTATCTGCTTCGCATACTATTATTTCGTGTGTCCACTTTTCATCAAAAGAAAGTTAAGCCCACAAACAAGTGCTAAAAGTATGCTGCTAAAACACCAACAAGTAATAAATTTTCTTGTTGGCAAGATGCCAGATGCTGAAGTCTTTGAAACTGATATAACACGCCCGATAAAGGAACATAAGCCACAACCAATTGTTGTAAGAGAGCATATGTCAAACCAAAGGAATGGAGAGTAACGTTCCTACAGAAGAAATAAAGGAAGCATTATAATCCGTACAATACACTAAGCGAAGACAAAACGCCACACCCACTTTTTCGAGTTAATCTCGCTTCTGAAGCAATTACGTTAAAAAGAGAAAATTCGTTCAAAATAAAATCTACGGTATTAGCTGCATCGAGAAATTACGACACAGGCATCGCGTAACCGGAGAAGCCCTCCACAGTGCACAATCTATCAAGAACTTGGCCACAGGAGAAATATTCTAAATTGCTTGTTATGTTCCGTGATCTCTAACGCAGCTCTGCCTGCGCATAAGGACCCTTAAACCATGTAAAGGCTATCAATCAAATGAATTACTACAAAATCTTCCAAATTCTTCTCAACCAATTACAAGTGCCCAAGCCATGAAGGCCAACCAACAAAATCTCTGTACCATCGCTTGTACAAAATGTGCAGTCATTCATGGCTGGAATACAAAGTTTGATAGTAGACCTGCAAAGCACGATACAAGATGATACCTAAAAATCAAAATCTCCTAATCCAAACCCTCATGAGCAAGAAATGAATTCGTTAAAAATAGCCAACAAAACCTGGAACGTCAAATATTATCAAAGGCAAAAATATAGATATATTGCTCATTTAGGAAACCCATTTTACAAAGAAAAACGTCTACAAACAAGATTAACAAATTACATAATATATGACCCACAAAATCCTAATGAATGGGCTTGCGATGGTACCGTCATTATATTAAAAACTAATAATAAATACTAGTGCGTGCAAGGCTGCTTAAAAGAATATATCCAGGTGACAACAATTTGCCTTACAGGGTTTAATTAAAAAAAACAATTCCCACATTTACTAACTAACCTCCACGGTTTTCCAGTACAAAAGAGCAATTTCACTTTGGGTGCGAAGTTTATATCTGCAGGTGATTTTAACGCCAAACACATATGCTGTTGTTCAAGACTTACTTTCCCCGGAAGAAGGCAACTATACACGGAAATAACGAAGAATAAGTTTGATATAATTCCAGGAGTTCAACCAACATTTTAGCCCAGCGGTTTAAGTAAAATCATTCACTTGATTGCCTTCGCTGCAAGCAAAAAGGATTAGAAAAGAGCAAGCCTCGTGCGGTTCGTTATTTAAACTTTCTTCTGACCATTGTGTAAACTTTATAGAAATAAGTTCAGCACTCAACCCCCTGCAAACAAAATCGGATAAATTTCGAAGTAAAACACAAACTAGAGTAAATACAGAAAATACATGTACCAGCTGATATTCCTTTAAAAAATGTATATAAAATGTATAATGTATATAAAAATTAATACAAAAAAAAATGCATCCCCAGTACACTAGGAAATTGAAAGCTAACTTTGACGAAAAAAGAGAAGAGAATCTGCAGTCACACCATGAAAAGTTAAGTGCTCGATCCCTAGGCTCATACAATTTGTAGAAGACAACAAAAATATAAAGGGGCCCGATCTGAGATCCCAATGGACAATGGGCTTGAAGGCGCCTCGAAATATATGAGGTGTTCGCAAACTATGTGGAAATTGTATTTGCAACCAGCTCGCTAACTTTGGACACCCCAGTCCAAAATAGGACAATGGCGAATAATTTGCGGTTACCTAATCGATCAACTTTCAATGGCATGGCTAAACACTCTTCAAAGCGAATCAAGACAAGCCGTGATGATTCAACTACCAATAATATCTTCCCAATGCTTGAAGAATCCTCCCGCCACAATATAATGACAAATAATTTCGTAGTGAGAGGAAACGACATCCTGTCCGGCGAAAATTTAAGGCGTATAAATAAAGCTCCTGGCATAGACAACATGGCGCCGAAAATGAATCACAAATTACCACAATGTGCTCTGAAGATATTTTTATACATCTTTAACGCCATTTTCCCTACCGGATACTTTCCATTAAGTTGGATTTCCAATCTGTTATTACTATTATAGTGCCGTAACCAGAAAAGATAGTGCATTACCACATCTTATAGGCCCACAAGCTTATCGCCGATTTGAAAGAGTATTATTGAATAATGTTACCCCTATCCTTATGACAAAAGGTGATGTCAGACAGTATCGCCATGTTATGGAAAGAAAATGAAGTTATGGTGGGAAGGAGTACATTTATGCCAAATATAATTAAAAGGTGTGTCTATATTCAAGTATATCCAAGTGTGTCTTATATGCTTACGTTGCTAAGAACTAAAGTTAGGCATAAAAAGGATGCAATAATAAAAATTGCGTAAATGCTTATCGTAGTCGAAATTATTTAAAAGTTTATTGATAACTTAAATTAGGTCATAATAAATATGCTTACTAAGACTAGTTACCCTAAAATTACGTGAGTATATTAAAGACATCACACTATATTAAGGGGCATAATATAATTAGATGACATCAATTTGCGTTCAGGCCATTCCACTGGCACCACTGAACAAGCTTATCGCACCATAGTCCTCATACGAAAGCAGTTGAATAAGAAAGAGTTTTTAGCATATTTTATTGATATGTCTCAAGCATTTGATAAAGTGGGGCGCGAAGGCTTCTTATGCAAAATTTACCATGTAATACAATCACTTTGCTATGAAATATTCGCTTCTTCGCTAAGAATTAATGATTGTGTATCAACAGCTAGAAAGATTTCTGCAGGTGCCTCACAAGGAGAAATTGAAGCACCAACTTTCTATCTGTTGACATGCCAGTCCACTATTACCGCATGTTCGTTAACACATGTTCGTGTTCGTCGATGACACAGTAATTATAAACTCACTTGCAAAACACATCATGCCGTCAAGGCCATCATGGCGAACAGTGATTTCAGATATGAAAAATAAGCGCTAATTCAGCAAAATGTGTGCACATTACTTTTATAATTAGAAAAGAAACGTGCGTTCCACTAACTACGCATAGTCAAATACTTGGGAATTCATTTAGATGGCCGCACCACATGGACTCACCATATAAGTACAAAGACATACCGAATAAAATTGAAAATGGACGAATTATGGGGACTGTTAAGTACATCTACATAAGGCTATTATTAAACCAATACGGTCGTATGGAATACGATTGTTTCCCCAACGTAGCCAATTTGCGAAGAAAACAATCAAAGATCTTGCGTATGACAACAGCTGTTTCATGGTACACAATTAATCCGAATATTACAGTGACTTAAATATTCGGGTTGCAATAGACGTACTTAAGGAAAGTGCCATTAAATATGTTAATAAAGCCCTAAGTCATACGAATCGTTTTACTTGCTCTTTGCGCCTAACGGAGAAACTTCTTGTTTTAAAACCTATATTCACTATAGGCTTAATAAATTGAAACGTGAACTCAAGTAACCTGATCTGCTTTGGCAGTCATCACCGGGCTTAAGTTAGATAGAAGATTTTAATATTTTTATTTTAAAATCAATTAATAGGAAAATTCAGTAAATAACAGGAAATAGGAAAAAAATTGTACTACATGAGAGGTGATAACACTTTTGTCTTTTTGGTATTTTGGGTTTTCTTCTTGATCGCTTCTATTTTCAGTTGAGCTTAGATGTTGGCAAGTCTGTGTCTATGCAGCTGAAAAATTTTCTACTCGCGCTTAAAAGCATCGTTTTTGTCCAAAATAATTGAACACAGGCATCAAATAGGAACTTTAAAGGTGCATTAAGGCGTTGGTGGGACACCTACCATATAAATTCTAAGCTAGTTTCGAAGGTTGAAAAAAAAAAAATCAATATCAATACCATTTTTATGCCGAAGACAAATAATTATATTCTATATTTTGTATATATTATATATATATACATATATAATTAAGTTAAAAATGGATCAAATATTTAATTTACAAACACTGTTTCCATATCTGATAATGCAGAAAATCATTCTCATACAAGAAAAAATATCAGTCCCAAGCCAAGGTCTGACGAAGACCAACATTGTTGGGATTATTATCAGAAAATCAGTTAACGTCTAGCCGAGGACAGTCACATGGTACAACGATCATCTAAGAATTCTCGAAAATCTTTAGAATCCTGTAGGAATATTACTCACTCTCGACCAAACCAACAACATCACCCACAACAACAGCAGGCACATATGCGTTCAAAAAAGTTCCTCTTTTATCAATAATCAAAACTTCATCCAATGCATAATAAAACAGCACAAGAAGAGTATGCAAGCAAAACCCAATCTATTCAAATTCAAACGCACTCCTTTATAACTTTGCAATTCTTTCTGTCAAGCATTCTTTTCTTTTTTTCCTCATCTGGTCTACTTGTACTTAAAATAACATTTTCTTTTTTTGTGTCTCAGTTGTTAAATACATAAGTGAAATAAAATCTTATGGAATAGAAGGAAAATATTTGCGAATATTCTTTTATTGTATCTTTGCAAGTTTTTTATTGTAGAATAAAACGCCCCCCTTTATTTTGTAGCCGATCTCACATTTTCGTACATTCTTCGATCCCGTCCTGGCAAATCTTGTATTGTTGAGAGGTTTACACGTCAGAAATCATGTTTCTACGAAACAAATCAAAGTGGTCTTTAATACTAGTTTTTTTCCTTTGACCTTGTTGAAGTGTGCATGTGCGCTTTGGGTGTTATGGGAGGAAACAGTAATTCGGTTTCAAAGTTCTTTCTGCGCGCAGCCTTTCCAGTTCTATTTTTACATTCATGCATTTGCACTACGCAAGTAGGGGAAAGGGTACTAAGAAGTTAATCAATTTCATATAAAATATGTGTGTGTGTGTAAGTAACGAATAGGATATGATTGAATTTTGATATTGATATTGATCATTCCTAATAAAACCTCTTACTAATTTAGCCACAATTTCTAAAACTCTTTACCATTAGACAATCTTTTGAAAAAAGGGGCTTCCAAGCAGATTCTTCTAACTTTTTGTTTTAAAACTGAGAACTTTTCGAGTTATCCCTGCGTCTCCTTTGCAAGCCTAACCTTATCCTTTATTGTGACAACATCTAAATCAGTGCGACTGCTTCTCTCGCTTGCCAGCTTATTCTTTTCTTACCGAATATAGCGTCTTTCGTTACCTCGCCCAATGTAACCATAATTTAGTCAGCATCGCTTCCTTCTTACCTTTTTGTCAAGCTATGCTGTTCTTATTTATTTTATTTTATTTTTATCAAAAGTAGCCTCATTGGCCATTTTCACAACTTCATATGAATTAATCCTCATGTCATATATATTGAACCTTATTTCACGGCATATCTTTCATTGACTTTTTGGGCCTTAGCTAATAAACGGCTTACTTATTCAATTAATATATCATTTCTTTATTCATTACTGAGAGATTCTGCACTCTCTTTATGTACCATATGGTGGCCTTTGCCCTTCGGACATCTGAACTAAGAAACGATCTTAATATGACAAATATCTCAAGCGCTTCTGTTGATTGCTGTTGTCACTCCCGCGGGTTGCAATGAACGGCCCTTCGTTGATCTTTACTTCTTCAAGCGATACCCTGCTATGAACTCAGAATTAAAGCTCAAACCAGGCTTACTCTTGTCAGGTTGTCCAGTCTGTCCGATGTCATATTTCCTTAATTGTTGGCGGTTCTATGCCAAACCTAGAATAACTCAAACTACGCTAAAATATGCACAATACTTAACTAGTTACTATTTTGGTCCTCGCAAAACTAATCTTGAAACGAGCACTTATCAAATTACTTGACTGGTGTTTGTTTGAAAATTATACAAAATAAACAGCTTTGATTAAAAACAAAAAAAGTATTCCCCGATGTAATTAAATACAGAAGTCAATCCATAAAAAAAACAAGCAAAGGCTGGATTAACGTCATATGGAATTTGTTCCTACAGATGAAGCCGTTAAAGACTGAACGCAATACATGTGAGTGTACATAACTAGCCGTGGATGGAAAATCATTCGTCCTAAGCTGAATGCAACTTTCCTATGTTAAATCACAGCAAGTAAGTGATGATAACCAAACTGTACTATTTTTTAATTATTTACCTTTATACGACAGCAATTATTCCTTACAAATTTCAAAAATGTAACCGAAATGGCTAAAACATAATACATTGGAATACCGAATATATATGTATATAGATATATATATATAAATGATATAAATTATCTAAATAAAATAAACTATTTTTCACAGTATTTTAGAATTATCGATTTAATTACCCCTATGTGCGTGTATATACACGTGTGCTGTATAACTGAATCAATCTCAGTATGGCTGCATAATTGTAAACTTTTCTATGCTTTACATACGCATACGATTATTTATATTAATTTTTTGTGTATCAACAAAGGCACATAATTCATGAGTGACATCACATGGCTGTTGTGCAGCTACGTGTACCGCGTGGCCAATATGGTGTATGTAAGTGAATGTTTTATCTCGGCTTAACACTGGCAGAAGCCATATAATATTTTGGCGTAAAATATGTCTACCTTCTAGAGTTTAAGCGAAATCGAATTTGGTTTTATATTTTGTCCCAAAAATTGTTTCTATTGACAATATTTTTGAAGTGCACATTTTATGCATATCAAAAAACAAAAATCGAAACAATCCTTTGGGAAAAATCTCATACCCATTACTTTAAAATTGAGAATCTCTATCGTTTCATATGGTCCGAAAGACTATACATATAGTATATATATATATATATATATATATATACAAAAGCACATTATACTCAACTTTCAATGCTAATTTTTGAATACTTTCGATTTTTGTTTATCATCATCAACTAGCAATACATGACCGACTTATGGTTTAGGAAAGAGTGCTTAAACTATTATAAATCTGCATTTGACTACAAATTACTATATAGTGTTTTATACTTTTTCGAACAAACATTCGCACGAAGAAGGAACTGAGTGGTAAAAATTTTGAAAGAAACATAAACTTTGCAAATAATTTACATATACATAAATGTGTGTGAGAAATGTCAAATAACACAATAACTAAACAACAGTTGAAAACGAAGCTGGAAGAGATTAAAATAAATTTTATGCCTTTGGAATTTACGTTATACAGTCACATAACTAACATGTGTCACAAACAGCCTTAAGTTAATATTTACATAACATAATAGAAAGAATGAGATTTAAATTTCTCCCAGTTTACACCGAATATGTGTGTGTATCTACCTAAGTCCTACGGAATGTACGAAACTTCATTCCAAATTTTCACTTACTGTTTTTTCCTAAAAAAATTGGGCAACGTTGTTCGCAAGCAGTACTAATATTCTAGGTCCACATCAAAATCGCTATTATCTAATTAAAAATATAAATAATTTATATACATATACACTATAATGTATTAGGTGCTTGTATGTATTTACGCCATTTTTGCTCTTGGAAAAGGTGTTTATTGCGAAATATTGGTACAATGTACGTTAATCAAAATATTTTTCACCATTTGCTACTTTTTGCAATCTTTCCGGCAGTATGGCGACATCGTGTCGACAGAACGATATTGGTTTGACAGCGTTCCAAACATCGGCCCGTCTGCGCACTTCTCTAGCATTTTGAAACCGCGTGCCGGCCAAGCTATGCTGCATCACGCTGCGTCCGGCAGAACTTCCCATTCGAGCTGCACCCACGTATCCTTGACAAATCTTGTAACGTATGGCCGAGAGTCGTTTGCATCTGGTAGATGCTATTGCTTGTCTTGTTGCAACGATACAATTCAATTCAATTTGCCCAATTAACACCGGTAGACATCTCCACTAACGGTTCCATTCGGTTTTACCAGCTCGTAATGCATTAAACCTTGCTGATCTCACCATATGCTTAGTAAAACTTTATGGCCGCATATATTTCGCTTCAGGGGTGTTGTGGGTGGCTCCCCTACGCTTGGGATTGTCGTAGTAGATCCGCTACTAATCCCCAGTTACAATGCGCAAGGGAAAACTCTTCTTTTTTACCTGGCAAGCAATGAAAACGCAATGTTGAAACTATTGGAAACGACACTTTTAGTCAAATCGTACGATAGCCTTAGGAAAGGCTGATTCATCGAATGCTAAGCTGTTCGAAAGTTCGAAAGCAATAAGTCTTGGAATCCATTGTCTTCGAACTTTTTCCTCTCCGCCCTTCAGGCGTTTTCGACATCAAAAACAGCGCTTTTGAACCAAAACACGCTATTAAGATTTGATGAAGCAGCAGCAAAAGCTTCTAGAAGTGTTTGATGAGGTGAGGCAGCAGATTTCTTCAAGTCAGCCAACAGAAGTAAAAAATCTCGAAAATGCGTATTCAAGCCTTATATCGTCTTCACCAATAGATCAAAATACATGCAAGCACCGTTTATCATTCTACATCGTAAAAAAGTTTAAGGCGCAAATATAGTAAATAGAATTTAGCTTTTGCCGAATGAACCTGTTCAGTCCTTACCGGCAGAAATGTTTCTTTTTAAAATGGATCCAAACGAGAAGCGGATTTCGAAACGGAACTCCAAAAAAATTCTCACTGAACTGGTGGGCCTTAGCATTTCAAGTCAATTGAGATCTATTCGTCTACTGTTCCATCCCGTGCTATGTTTTCTACAATTTCCAGACTCACAAAATTGATTACGTCATTTCAATGCTGCATGCAACAATAATATTTATGAACTTACCGATGCTGTCATGATTAACAAGAAGTTTTGTATTTTTATAAATTAAGTTGTCTAATAAAGAGTTAGCTTCCAGGACGAAAATAAAATTGTATTATTATGAAAACTATCAAATACCATTTGGTTTGGATAAATTTCTTAGGTCGCTTTATTGCCATTTGTTTTATTACGGTGTAGCGCGTTATTCATGATGTTCGCACGTTCGAGCAATTTAAGGAAATGCTGATTAGTCAAATTAATTGATAAACCTAACATATCATCATCAGTGGGTAGAACAAGTGCAAAAACAATATAGTTTCGACTCAAATGCAAATACAAATAACAAAAGTATCCATTTTGTGTAGCGTGCCGTTTGTCTTCAATTTTAGTGCTGCACAAACACACTCAACACTCCGACATAGCTTTGTGTAAAGCTTGAAGCTATAATAAAAAAAAAAAATTTCGTTAAGTAAAATTATTTTTGTGTATATTTTTCACAGCTTATGTTCTTACATATATTCGTACATATATAAATTTTGTTATTGCCGCCCTTACTGTGATATAGACGTACAGCGAATAGTCTTCTTCTTTACAACCATAAAGTGTTCGGTAAAATATTTATGTAACAGTTTAAAGTTTCATTTTGAAGGCATCGTTTTGTTATTTAAGTTTCTTTACATTTTTTTTTTTTTTTAGAAAATAGAGCAAAAAAAGAACTGAAAAACTTCTTTTCAATAGGAAATCATTTTCTAGCCAGAATTCCTTTAATAAGTGATCTCTTCTGAAATCATGACAGCTTATGTAACAGAGATTTCGAGTGGATATAATAATACAAATAACATTTGAAGTGAACACTTAACACGTTCCCAATCTATTTGTGAAGTGTTAAGTAATTGAATTGAATTCCCAATCACACACACAAACGCTCAGCAGATATACATCGTGTTTGGAGTCAGCTTCATGAGATACAGTTTTGAAACGAATTCAAGTAAGCCAACCAAATGTCTGATTAAGAATCTATAATAAAAAAATAATTGAAAATTTGCAGAAAGTGTGTAATAATCCTGCTTGTGAAATACAAGAACATTGGTTGCATTTCTTTAAAGTACGGAAGCACCAAACAAATCATTATACATTATTATGTATTTTATATATTAAATGTTTTCAACCAATGCAGGCCCTAATTAATGTACACCTATTGCCAATTTGTGAAGCGATTCGATGCCGTTTTCGCCGAAAATCTATTGAATATCATCAGCCCTTTTTTCTTTTGCTTATTGATCACCAACTATAAGGATCAAAGTCGCAGCATTTTTGTTTTTGTGTGTTCTAGGTGTTGTAACGTCCGCGTACAAGTAGGGGTAGGGGATCTGGTCGTCTGATCTAATCACGAAATGTCATGATCAAAATAGTCATCTTTGCAAAATAGCGGCTTGCCGTTAGGTATGCAGGAGAGACCAGAGATAGAACTTTTGTCTAGAAAGTTCAGCGGTAGTGTTTTTCGTTTTGTTTCGGTTTTCTTCTTGATCAAGCCTCGGAAGAGGAAGGATGTTTCGTTTAAAAATGAACATAAACGAACGATTGCACGGGAGTTAAGTACTAATAATAACAAATATTGCTTGAAAACAGAAAATAACTAATTAATATCTGAAGAACGAATGCCTCTGACTATTGCACTATAAAAATTTTACATCAAGAAGAAAAGAAAAACGTAAAACTTGAATGTTGCCATCTGTAGTGTTCTGGACACGTCTTTTTGTCTACAAATCTTGTTTGCACGTTTCCATTTGTATCGTAAAATAATTCTTACATTGTTAGTGACGTAAAGATATATTTGAGTTGATCAGGAAGTGCTTTCAAACATTTTAATAACAAAAATAAAATTTACGAAAGAAAAAATTTGAAGAAGTTGATTAACTTAAATAAAATATAAACAAAAAATAAAGAGGAAGTAAAACTAGGGATTAAAAATGTTGATAAAATAAATTTAAATACGATCTTAAAAATCTGTTTTTTTTTTTTGTGGTAAACAATTTAAGTCAGTACACAGCAAACAGTAGGATTTTAGTTTCGGGACGTTGAGTGAGGATTGTCAAATGGCTTTTGGGTTTTCGTGAATCTATATAAAAATGCCGGCCTTAGAAGGCTGCTTCAGCTTCTGCTAGGCAAAGCGAGAAAAAATATCAATAAGTGGGTCTCCGAAATTAAATAGCAACGGTAGCAGTTCCATTCAAAACTTACAGGAAACCCGTTATCTCAATGGCACGACAGGAGGTGCAAATATTACGACGTGCATTAACAACGGCAGTCCAAGCAGTTTCCAGTTTGATTACAGGTTAAAAATCGAGAGTCGAAAAAGGGGAATCAGATTGCCACAGCAGAAGCCGCAGTCGTTTTCATTCTCTAACGTCGTCGCCCGTGGGCACTTATAATTCTTAACGTCTTCATAATGCCAAGAATTGCAACAATAATGGCCAGTGTGTTGTAATGGGTACCACAACGACGGTATTATCAACAAGTTTAGCAAGTTTTAATGGGAATTCAAATATTGATAACAACGGAAATCGAAATGCTATAGCATCAAACAATTCTATAACTTGCCACAGTGATCACAATTCCAGTGTCAACACAATCTCTGACGATGGAATGGCAGCGTTTGCCATTCCAACATCAATGAAATGAACAATTCTACCAAAGTTGCGGTTCCCTCACCTAAAATGACCTCCCAAGGCCGAGCATCTAACGGGCGGTAGCACTTCAATCTAGACAACATCGACCTTCGGCAGTGTGGATGACAATATTGCAGGTTTTGCGTCACGTCTGTTTTTGTGAAAGCTCAGCAACTGGAGCAATCATCGTGTGGCTACCGCGAAGATGTTACATCTTTAGCTGGCGCTTCATCACTCAACAGCCAGTTATTAGTAAACGTTAAGTAAAATGTAGCGGGGGAATGGGATGGTGCACGTGTGAGGGGTGATGAGGGGACATTGTGCGGTGACCGACGGACAAAGGAGGAACAAACGGACCAGGGACTGGACAGACCACATTACATATAACATTTAACTATGTAATTTAATTTTTTTTATTTGTATTTTTATTTTCTTTTTTTTTGTTTGTAATGCGGCACCAGGGGCCGAGGGCAACTGCTCTACCGACCAAGAGCCAGCAAGTCCTGTAAGTTATTCCTATCTGTTTAATCTAGAATAAATATGTTTTCATTTTCTTTTGTAGTAAGAGATGCTGTGCGCTATGTGTTAGAGATGTTGTGTGCTATGCGTAAAGATAGAATGGAATGGGAATATCACATTCGAAGTGAATCAACTGACATGCCTGGAATGTGATCATTAAACCGATTCACAATACCAATCCGAATTCGAACAGAGGTCTAGAGAAGAGAAAGAATAGTCATCCCCTTTCTTCTGGAACGAACAGCCGGCAAGATAACACACCACCGACCGTAAGGAATTCCGTCGTTATCGGCTTGGGCTTACACACCATAGATAACGAGTTGGAGTTATTTGTATTGACTAGCATCCATTCTGTCCGACTTTGCGTCGGGGTTCGTTATATGATAGTCGTAGAATTCTAAGATAAATTATTATAAGAAGCACAACCATTACATTTTTCCTCGCATATATACATTGTTGCAGTTCGCCGTTGAATTAGGTGAACTAAATGCTATCCGTAGAAGACAAGTGTCTTCTTTAATATTTCCATTATAAATAAATGAGGTTGAATTTTAACGTTTAACCGGGTATTAGGAATCTTTATTCAAGCGGGGAAATATAAACGTCGGAGATGTTTCCGCGAACGAAAAATCCCAATCTTCACACAACATAGGCAGCCACATTGATATACGCTTTTTCTTGCAAGGTCATGTACAAAACTATATATATATATAAGAGAGATAAACGCAATTGTATTAAAGATTGCTGTTTAGTTCAAATATTTTTTTCCTTGGGCATGTTGCTTCCGCTCTTGTCAATCAAACTATCTATGATTGTTTATATGTAATTGCAAAAATCTGCGCATTGACACTAAAGCTTTTCGAATTCGTAGAGATCTGTGAATATAAAAATAGATATTAGGAAGTGGTATGACGAGTGGTCTTATTCTCGTCAGCTTTTTTAGTTCCCTTAAGACAATGGGAAATTTCATTTGGCAAGACATGCCTCTCTTCAAGCAATTATTTGAATGGCCACCAAAATTTTGTATCATAGCCCATAAAATAAATAGCTTTGGCTTTTCAAAACAAAGTGCCATAGATTTTTCCCGTGCCTACGTTGTCTCGTTTTAAGCGAAGTGTCGTGTTTAAGCTCACTTGCACACTTTTCAGGAAGTCGCCTTTGCAGTTTCCATAAATCAACCGTTCGATCCACGTCCCAAAATTCATGTAAAATGTTCTTATGTGTTATCTAATGCAGCGTGTCAGCACGTTTTCAACCGACATTTGCCTTACATCAACTAGCAATATATTTTGATGCTAAGAAATGCGATTCACCATAAACTATAAAACTGTTAAGATATCAAATTTGTAAGGGAAACGCTATACCAAACAATTCCGCGTATTTCAACATTGCTTGCAAATTATATAATTACCTTTTTTCCAATCAAAAATCGCGGCTATATGAGATAATGATTTTCAATTGTCACGTTGACTGACACACCGCATAGCCAAGTAGTTAAGAAGCACGGCTATCAAGTGAGCTCTCCCAGCTCATCAGACCGTGATTCGTTGCCGTAACTACATTGCGTGTAAACACGTAAGAGTTATTGTTGAGGCCCATACCTTTCCCGGCAATGGTTACTCTCCATTTCTCTCTCTATTGATTTTTCTCTTTTGTCACTTGCTTCCTTCGAAATGCTTGATAAGAAAAATAAACTACACTAACCAAGCAAAGAAATACTATTGCTTAAGAAAAACATTTAAGTTTTGCATAAAAGCTATTGTGATCAAATAAAGATTAAGGAAGTGAAATGAAGAAGATGGAATAAGAGAATATGAAATAAACAAATAAAAAAAAATATTCGGTAATAGTTCTTGAATTTGTAGCTTTTCTTTCTTCCACTTTGGTATTGTTAAGCTGAATATGTCAAGAGGTCTGCTTTTAAGATCGTCATGCGAAATTGCAATGATTTCGAACTAATAACAATTCAAGGACAGAAAGTTGAATAGAATCTTGTTTTTAACGGTATATTTTTTTCTAAATATTTTTGTAAACGAATGCAATTAGGTCGAGAGCAATAGTAGTTTATAGCAATAAAAGGAAAATATAATTAACTAACTTTTACTTTTTTTTTATTCATTTTAAATTTTCTGTAAATATCCAAAATATACAAACTATGAGGTGATCATTGAGAAAAATCGTTTTATTTGATTAATGAATGTTTTAATGAAAACCAATTGGAAGTTTTTCCATGTCAAAGTTACCCTTCAATGGAATTAGTTCTCAATAATTTGCGTCTTTCATTATTTACATTTTGCGGCATTTTTTTAATACCAAATCGAAGGCATTTATTTCATTCGGGTTACTCTTAACTCAAAAATCCTATGTCGTAAATTCGTATTCTGGAAAGGTTTATTAACGTTTTCACTTGCTTTCGAAATTCTTCTTATTCTTGTCTTGTCAAGCCTTGGGGGCATAAAAGGTTAATCAGCGAAAACTATTTCGAAACATGCTGAAAACCCTTTGGCCGAGATTTGCAATGTCCGTCAATCGAACACAAATCTTCGTTGTTTAATTTTATTGCTAAACAAATTTGTGACAACTTTTTGGTTCAGTTTCGTTTAATGTTTTTATGCCTGTCTTCGTGTTTTACCTCACTTCGTTTTCGTTCCCCTTTCTATATCTCTTATCCCTTTCCAGTACTTTTCTGTTTCTCGTTCTATATCACCTTTTCAAACTTCTTTACTCCGTCTCACTATTTCCAGGCGTTGGTTCTTTGATCCACATTAGCTGTCATTTGTTTTCCAAGCGCTTTTTGCTTTACATATAAGTTCATCATCATCATCAGCTGCTCGACATGCTCGCTTTGATTACAAACTTATGCTGCTTTACTACCGTTCAGTTGTATGACATGATAGGTAAGATTCGTTTGCATTATGTTATAGTTAGGATTACTAATGCAATTATTGCTGCTTTTGTAACTGGATTTATATGTTGCTGCAGCAGCCGTGTTTAGTTGTAGTTAATATCACTCAAGTTAGGTATTACTTGATTTAGAGTCTACTTTTTCATATACGTTACGACTGCAGTGCTTATATCAGATGCGAACATTGTATTGTCATGTTTGAAAAAAGCTTCCCCTAGTGAAGTTATCCCTTAGAATTTCAGTTTCCTTCTGTTGTTTCTGAATACTTGCGTTTATTGTTCCCAAATTTCAGTTTTTCTATATCGTCATTTTCGTGTTTGAAAGCATTTGCTAGGCAACCAAATTCTAAAAATAGTAAAATCAAATAAATATTCATAACAATTTACCTGCCTCGAGCAGCTACCCATTGTTGAAAAGATTAACAAGCACTAGCATAACATTTAACAAGAAAAGGGATTAATAGAGAAAAGTCAGAAAGAAGTTAGGTACTCGTAACTTACTTGTAAAAGGCTATACGAACAGAATATTTGCGAAAGGCAAAGCCGGTCGAATCGACCTGGCAATACCAGAAGAAGCATAGTAAGTATAAATGCCTGTAAATAATTTGTAAATAGCTTTGCTGAAAAACTGTAAACAAAACTTATGGTACCATAAAAATCCCAATTGGCAGATGCAAACTTAATCCGTAAAGAAATCGATGAAGAACTTACGATCTGAAAGGTCCTTTTAAGTTACAATATCAAAAATTTCATTAACTTCTCCAAATTTATTATTGTTTCTAAAGAGTGCACACTTTATCTGGAGATCAATTGATTTTGTTCCTCATATCGAGCATCGGTGGATTTCAATAGTGAAGGTGAACTCTACGTAATTTATTGTGGCCATTGATTATGTATCCTCTCTTTGTTTCGATGACGAAAGATAGATATGTCAACGAAAATACGAAAATTAATTTAAATTCGGAAAAGATAAAAATGATTTTAGTTACTTGGCACACGTCATAACACTCATAATGTATATGTATATGTACCTACACATTTACAATCAAGCTATCTGTCCACTTTGTTAATGTTCAAACAAAGAACGTCGTGTTCACATTCACGGTTTTTTTACTCAACACAGCAAGTCATCCGTTTTCGGTCTGCTGACTGGTAGAAGAAGGACAAGAAAATAAAATACAGAAATAAGAATTGTTACGAAAATCCCAAATCCAGTTCATGCGAACTAATTGATTTTTCCCAAGTAATCAATTCCCTAGAGAGGGAAAACCCAAGTGCACATTCGCGGCGCGTCATGCGGTTGCCGGCCGACGAAAAGGATTAGCGGAAAAGCATAAAGGGAAAAACTCAGGTGCACATTCGCGTCGCGAGGAAAACGATTAACGGAAAAGAAGGTTAACGGATTAAAAATGAAGCCATGAAGTTAAGTAGTAGTAACATGCTTGTAAAAATTTATATAAACAGACTATTTGCGGAAGGCAGAGTGAGTCGGACAAAAACAGCTAGTCGTACAAGAATATTTGAATCGCAAAAGAATATTAAAGTTGAGAAGTCGAGAGTATTGCCAAAGTAAAATGTAAATAATCCTACCCTTAAAGAAATAGATCGTAAATAAAGAAACTTGAAGTTAAACGAATTTTGAAGTGTATTTCTCTTGAAAATAATATCCACCATCTAGTGATACGGACTGTAACGAGAGAAGGGAAATTCGTAACAGTTTAAGAAAACATTTGTAGACGAGTAGAAAAATAATTGTATTTTGTTTCATGTTGGTGGCGAATATTTTTGTCCATTTTTCTACCCATTTTATACTAAATTTATCATTTACTTAGAAAGTAGTAATATTTGTGGGTTTGAAAATGGTTTTGGAATTTTGTTAAGTAGAAACAAAAACTTAAAAAAAGTACAGTTCATAAATATCGCATGTTTTATTATTCCCCTGGAACTTCCATACCAGTGGCTTACTCTCTTTGACATTACAGTTTTCAGCAGACTTTTATGTACAAATCTATCCATAGTGTTTTGTGAAATGCTTCAGACCGACACACTCTCAAGAAAAGCAGCCTCTTATCTTAAGATTTCTTCCGCCATGCCTTACTGCTCTTTTAATAAATCTAATGTGAAATTTTATCCTTTTGGTTGAAGTACACCTCTTGCGCAGCATTGCCAAACAATTTTATTTTTGGTTCGCCGCTTCAGGGTATTTTTGTTTCTTTTTTTTTGCCTTCTGATCTGTACAAATTTTTATGGGTTCAACTGGCACCTTACAATCGTCGACGAAAGGTTTGGAATGATACAGCATTTCCAGTATCAATGCAAATTGCTTTAGACGACTTGAACGACTTTCTTTTGTTGACGAAACTCTATGACCGACCTAGTGGTGTGGCCACCAATTTGTATGTTTGCCCCCACCAGCCGTCTTTTTTTCTTCTTGTGCTCAAGCAATCTAATATTATTAGAAAATTAATTCATCTCGCATTTTTATTCTCAAGAAGTACGGTTTACCGGTATAATCTATCGTTACAGCAAAATATTACAAAATACTTTTCTTTTTCATAACTCTAAAGAGGACGCGCCTACTTCAATGTCCAGCTGAAAAGGCTACTAAAGCAATATAAAAACGCTTAATTTTTACTGCAACAACAAAGTCATGTGGGATTCCGGGAATTAATTTTGAACAGTTTTGCCACATGTAAAAAGTTTTGTAAGCTTTGTGGAAAGTAACTTTTACAATTTATACGGCATAGAACTGAAAAACAACCCGTGCATCTACTTTTGTGTCCACCTTCGTATGTTTCCCATCTGGATAAGCGTCTGTTGTTACCACTAAACGGATCGGGACTACATCATATCATTTTGACCAAAAAGAAAAGTGTGCACATTGATTAAAAATTGTAGGTCATATAATAGAAAACTAATTGTGCATTAGAAGTCTATATCTTAAAAAATATAACGTGAAATAAAGAGCAAAAATGAAATTTTCAACGAATGAAAAAACTATTTTATTGCCTTTCACGATGGCGCCGTAAAAAGGAGTGATGATTTTTTATGATTGTTGATTCTTTACGATTTATAAACAATGGCGTCTGTATACAGTAATGTATAAAAGAATTGATGCTACAGGTCTCCTTTCATTAGAACGCAGAGATGTTTTGATAGTCACTTATGTGTGTTGTTACCTTTCGCAAATTCGAACTGTTTGTTCTATTGTTTGTGAATAAAGGAAGTTTCCTTGGAATTTATTCTCTTTTTCTTTTTTAGCTGCTCTTTGCTATAAATGCAACCCTGAATATTCAATTCTAAGGCAAATTTGTTCGCAACAATAGCTATTTTGCTCTCGTCTCATTTGACAAATACGAAGGAGAGTATTTCGCAACTGTTGTGCATGCAAGCTGAATAAAAAAAAGTTATTTGATTGCAATTGAGTTTATTTTAAATTATTTCTTAAAAAGTCAAATTTGTATATTTACAAAAATTATTTGTTTGTTTGTTTGTTTATTCTTATTAACTATTGGGTAGGAACATATTCGAGATCTGATTTGAGAATGCGAAATAGATTGACATTGCTTACAGGCAAGAGTAAAATTATTCTCTCATTATTCTTCAAATATACAGAGATCGGTGTGGAAAAAAAGAGGAAATTTAATAACAATTTTGTTAACTTACATAACTCAAAAGGAAAAAGCGAAAGTTAACGAAAAATAGTCGACGGCGGTATCACACATAATGCAAAATCAGCCGAAAAGCAAAGAGGAGAGATTGATACTCTCAGTTCACGACATTGTGTGCCCATGCGATTTGACATGTTCCTGATATCATCTATTGTGAACTTCCTTTTTTTTTCATATCTTTGCATTAATCACTTTTTCTTCATTAATTTTTCTTTTTTTGTGTATTTATTCTACCTTAGCTATTAAAGATTTCATCGAAACGACTTGTTAACCAGAGACTACCAGCCATCAATATTATGGCGAAACATTGAAATGTAATTTATTAACACAAAATTTAAAGGAAATTGCAATAAATAAGGAGCCCCTTAAAAATTTTATATTTCGTGTGAATATCTTTTTTTTACTCTCCACCTTAGCTATCAATGACAACTCCGAAATTTGTCTGGCACACTGATTAGGATTAGCTTTCGAATATCTAGAGGTGCCACTAAAGATAAAGATAGTTCTTATAAAGTTTTCACATCTTTCGCGACTTGTGGTACAAGGGTGTACTACGTTTGTGAGGATATAAACAACATACTAAAGGATCTGATAAATTTTTATTTGTTAATTCATTTATTTACTGACTGACTCTTACAAGTAAATCTTGTACTAATTATTATTAAAAACTAGTATAAATTGTATAAGGACATGTAAAGAAAAAGAAAACCAAAAGATGATAATAATTCATGTATATGTAAATAAGAAAGAGAAAAAAAACATGTACACAGCTAGTACAGAGGCATACCCACAACCAGTACAGAACCAAATTCCAAGTGAACTCTAAGCAACTGCAAACATACCAAAGCTTGGCAACTGATAATAGCAAACAACACCAGTTAATTGCCGAATCACAGTGAGATGTTGAGACTGCAGTCGATAGTACCATTTATTAACTTAATTAAGAAGGCAACACCAAGAATACATATAAGTTTCTCCTTTGACGGTAAGGATAACAAAAGCAACCTATGGCCATGAGGTGACGAAGAGACAAGCGGGTCCCAACCTAAATTCCTAAGGGCAAATAGCAAGAATAGCTTTCGAACTGATTCAATTGAATCTGCATAATGCCTATAAGAGAGAGACCACACAATCGAGACATACTCAAGTATTGATCTAACTAAGCACAAACAAGCGCGGCCCTAGGTTTACTTAAAGAAACCTTAATGTGCAAATTAAAAAGCAATCTTTGGTCGAATAGAGCCCTTAAATCAACAAGCGAATCAACATTTTCCAACTTGTGTGACTCAATGAAATTGTCAGTGCAGAATGCCTTCCTTCTGGAGAAAGAAAGATTCTTGCATTTTTTTAGATTTAATTTCACAAAATTTAACAGAGCAACAAATTTCATCAAAATATTTCAAAAATTGCGAGCTATAGCTTGAACACAAATACATGGGCAGAAATCAGGCGGACACTTAGGTTTAGACGGATTTAGAAAGTGATTGTGAATCCATTGGTATAATGAAAGTTGCATATAACTTAAGCGCTTCTGCGTGTTGCGTACCTCCGCACAAAATTAATATACCACAAGTGGTGTAGGGTATAATTAGTATAAAACTCAGTCCATAATTAGAAAATACAAAAATTTAAACATCACATGCATAAAATTAATCTGAAACGTAAGTGCGAGGCACTCTCTAAGTTAAAATTAAAACAAATTTGTTTCTTTTGATTCGTGCTAGGAACAAAAATTCGTGTAAAAAGAGTGGTCTAATTGGTGACTAGTGTTATGTCAAAATAGTGTAAAAAATATTTGGGTGTATTTCGGACGTTATTGGCATGACAACCGATATCTTTTTGTTATCGGTTCACCAGCTTCTTCTCATAATTAATATTTTATTTCACCCAATACTTGTTCTCTTTCATTAAATCGTCGCATTCGTATTTTGAAATATTATTCCATTCCATAATCTATTCTATCCGTTGGCATAACGATGCAATTCTTCTCTTTTGTTTCATGCTAAGCAAATGACAGTGTATTGACAGCTATTGTTATTGTTAATGACAAAAGATTTCCCGCACACCACATTACACGAACAATGGGAGCCTGTGCCTGCATGAAATTATCATAAATAGGGAAAAACTGTCAATAAAATCGTGTGTATAATTAGCAGTAGGGCACCGATTATGTATGTTTTAGTCAACTGGCTGTCATTTGAACGGCGTAACTTGGCAACGATTTGGTTTCGAGACTTTCATCATTCGAAACTCACCTCGAAAAAATAACGGGAAAATCCTGCATAAATTCGACGTTTGTTTGTTAACAATGACATAATCATTAACAAAACCATGCAAGCGTAAATAAAGACAAAATTATATAGAATTTTTGATAAAACGAAATCAAGTAAAATAATTGCATACAATTTCATATTTACATTTCGTAGGAAAACTTTGAATTGTGAACCCGAACTTTGAATTTTAATATATATCTTGTTATTTTTTTATTTTATAAAACAAATGTGTGTTCTCTTAAAATGAAAAGCAATTCAATACTAGTTTTGTATTATGTAAATAAAAGCAAATCTTCTCAATTTTCACAAAACATCCTAAAGCGGATTTATTCTTTACTTGTTTTATTACAACATAATTCAATTTGAAAATGTAGAAGACATGTCGGTTCTCATTGTCTAACGTACTCGCCTCTAGCGGGATTTCGACACTTTCATCAAAAATGTACTGCCATACTTTTCATGTGTTCGCAAATATTACGAATAAATATTTATATGTGTATATATAAGAACATTTATGTACATAAATGAACCCATCACCCCGTGGGCAAGCCCACGCTTGTCTTCTCGATTTATGGAACCTTCTTCTTTTTGTGCGGGCTTATGAAAATTTGTTGTACAACAGCGCGTCACAAGAGCTACTCGCACCATTTTTCTTAGAATCGATTCAAAAGCATCCTATCATACGCGAAACTTTTACAAATATCTACCTGTAACAATATGTTTATTTTAATTTACTTTGCTGACAAATGTATAAAACCATTCATTCAGGTAAAACATTCATTCAGGTAATTTCGGGTAACGTAGGAGGGTACGATGTTCTTCTAACTGCCAAGTAACAAGGCACGAGCAAAGGAAATATTCCGCCTGCAGTGCATATACAATTCTCAGCTTTGTTTGGTTATTGACAGCATTTTACTTACCCTCTTCATACGCTAAAGCACTTGCGGTGCGGGGTATATTAAGTTGGTGCGGTCGTATGTAACACGCAGAAGTGCTTAGCATAGGCCCACCTATTATTTTACCGATCGATTCAGAATCGTAATCTGAATTGATCTAAGCCTCTCTTCCGTCTGATGTCTGTCCACGTAATTTGTCTTCAGGCTGAAGCTTGCAATTTTTGGGATATTTTGATGTAATTTGTTGCTGTGGCGTGTTTTGACGCAAGGACGAACGCTATTGAAAACGGTTTTGATCGGTCCACTTTTTCGATCATTCCTGCAATGTTTAAAATTTCTCGATAAAAGTGGTTAAGTAGTAGTACTTTTGTATTATAAATTGGTATGAAAACGTTGGACCAGCTGGGGCAATTTTTGAACCCCCTCTCCTATAACGAAAACTTAAGTTACTACGACAAAAAGGTGTAATTATGAATGCTTCACGATGAAAATTATATCGTAATAGTGATTTAACACAAAAACAATTACTGTACCCAATTTGGACCATCTCGGCCTATGTTTTTGCATCCTACCCTATATAAGGATTTTCAAGAAAAGTGATCCTTTGTAGAGCAGAAAATACAATACAATACAATATGTGGTGGTGAAAATTTACCCATAATGTTATAGCAATTTTATACAAAAATGAACTCTACGAAATTGGGCCACCTACGCCTATTTTTGGTCCTGTCCTGTGTAAGGATTAAACTTGCACTACGTTAGGTTGAGTTTTGGGCCCGCTTCCCCATAAATACGCACATGAAAATTATGCCTATATATACAAACAAGATATAACTTTTGTGTTCTATAATAAAAATAAGAATTGTGTTAGATTGTGTGGTGTAGGGTATTGAAAGGTCGGTCTTTGCCGACTATAACGTTTTGCTGCTTTTTAGTTTGTTTAGTAGAAGGGATTAAGCCAGTTGGCGGTGAGACGAATATATCCAGGAGAGTTGTGAGTTTTCATTGTTTGTTGATCCTTTGCTCCTTGTCAATGATAGTGATAGGATATAATAACGTACGGAAAGATTGATGATATACAATTGATTACAACCTGTGACGAATTAAGCGTATTAAATAGACAAAGCAACACAAAAAAAAAAAGAAGTTCTTTTACTTACCATTTAAATATTTAAAATTTTTTTGCTCTTGTCCAGCTGTTTATAAGCAAACAAAACATTTTATTTTCAATTTTCAGCTGTTTTCTTTAATAAATGCAGCTGTAAGCAACAAATACTAACCCAAAGCATGAGAAATTTTGCTTACGCCTCTTTTGACAATTTTGGGAGAGCGTTTCTCGCACATCTTGGGCATAAATGTGGTTGAAAAAGTCGAACTTGAAAATGTAGTTAAGGCAGTACATAATACAGTTGACGGGGTACATAATCAGTGCCTGCATTTATGGTATCCGTGAAGAATTTTTGAGTTTAAGCTTCAAATTTCTACATAAGGAAGTAAATATCTTCAACATATAATGCGGCAAATATGTGTGTCCACTCTTTTCTACTAGAGCGTGTCCACTATTGCTATTTTGAATCAAATTGTGTTGTGTTGTGTGTCTGTTTCTGCGTACAGCGCTGTATTCAAACGCTGTTATAGGAACGTTTTCAATTTTTCCATGTAAACTAAAACGTCACAAAGAATAACATAATTTAAATCAAAAAAACTTGCACCGTGTTGTTTCATACCCTTATTTCGGTTGTACCGCGACAGTGTTAAGATACCTTGAAATAATATAATTCAACGCAACATACACCGTGTAGTCTCGAAACGAAGTCTTTAGGTGTGTAATAATGATGACGAGTACAAAATAAATTTTCAAATACATATTTTTTTCCCAAAGTTGGGTGCAACTACTCCCATTAAGGATAAAATAAAAGACAAAAGTCAATTGATTGCTGTGCCGAAACCGTGCTTTGCAAACACCGTATTGTTCGTGGGACGCTTGCACATTCTCCTTGAAGACCAAGCTATTACTGCTTTAACTTTATTAAAAGACGACTAATCAAAACTACTTAATCTGCCTAACTTCTGCATTAGATGCGTTCGTAATAAACTAATGTAGCGAATGTGTTGTCCAAGTCATTTTAGGTAAGGGTTATTAAAGTTAACCACTTCTTGCCGAGGAACCTACAACACTTTACTTGCCTTTATTTCACATACAAACGTAACCTTGCAGTCTCGGCAATTAACAATGAGATTAGCTAATTATTTAATATTGAGACAATATGCGCTTGTTATTTCTATTCCCTTTCTATTTTCTTGCACTTTTGTAATTGTGTTCCACCAAGTTAGCTTGGTCTGTTTTCTTGTTCTTAATATTGCTCTTGTGTTCTTATTAGTACTCTTATATTATTGCATTTTAATTTTTTGATACGTACTTTATAGAAAATGTAATCCGGAAAGAATAAGTCCTTAAAATGTCTTCAAGGTAAATTCCGGGACTAAAAGAGTAAGATGGCGATCAGCAACCAAGACTACCGAGTTTTGCTTTTTTACAAGGTAGACTAAATGGTTAGCACAGGCAGGTACATATGAGAAGTATGAGTGCAACGCCCTTTGAATTAAGCAGCTACTATCCCGAACAGCCGAGCTTTTGTGCTTGACTTTACAAGTAAGCGTTTGAATAAAATTAAAAAATTTATTCGGAAATCGACTCCGTTCTCCGTTAAACAAAGATTTTGGGTAAACAAGGCGCCAAATGAGACAATTTAGTAGACAATTTCCTTACTACCGACATTAAGCAGTACATTCTGGAATAAATTTCTAGGTGCACAAAGAGACAGAAAAGGAGAGCACACTACTCGTCAACTTGTTAAGATAACTGTGAAAGAAAACTATATCGTATATAAACTCGTAATGGATAAGAGAAAGACAAACTTGCAGTCGTATTCTGGCGTTGTTACCTGTTACTAGTCAGAAAAGTTTGTGGCTGCGTTTGCATGTTTGCTCTCTTCTGCGACTTAGCAACTTTGCACATTTAGGTTATTTTTTTCGACCTTACATTGCTCTTGAACTCTTACGAACCGTATAATGAATTGCAGATGTGCATTTTATACACGTGAACTAAAGTCATTTAATCAAAAGAAAATACTTGTACGCATTTTTGTTGTAACACAAGAGTTGAAATTCTTCTTTTTTTTCTTTTAGATGAAAATTAAACACTCTCCAATATCGATTTTGCTTTAAAACAGTGTTATTAGGTTATGAAAACCATAACGAAAAGAATTTCAAATAGACAGAGTAACAAATCGGCTTAGGAGAACCAACTAAACTGTATGTTCCAAAATACTCCTATTCTTATGAAGTTGCTGTTGCCCCTTGTTCTCTTTTTCCTGGATTTCCGACATTCTTTTTTCCCAAAAAAAAAGAAGTCGTGATAGGTTCTTTTGTTCGAATGAATTGCATTTGTGCATTTTCTTACACAGTATTTTTCTCTTGTACAGCAAAGAAAGTTTGCACTAATGCTTTCTTACGATCTTTAAAGAAGGTATGGCACTCGTAAGGCGAAAACGAGCAACAATTTTGGATCCTCGCAAGTGAAGTGATAAAACTAATACGCTCTGAACCCACGGGAGATATAGACCAAAGTTTGAAATTAATATTTAAGTCTTTCCAGAAGTGCCTCCCTGTACGAAAACTTTGACAAGATCGTTTGCTATTCACGTTAGATAATTTTTTGAAAGGATATAATTTAAAATGACTTTAACAGTTATTAACAGGCGAAAAGAGTTTTATGCAAAAAATTAATTATCCTAGAAGTGAAAGAAGGGAAATTAAATCAAACTACAATTATTTATAGTCGGGCTAGGCCGACATCGTATTATCCAACACAATTCTTGTTATTGCCATAGAATATAAAAATGATACTTTTTATACGAACTTAGTATTATGGGACTGTATGCGAAAAGTTAGACCTCTTCGCAAATAAAGGCTTACTTTCCGTAAGGATGGTATCCACGAGATTCAAAAATTGCAGTACGTATTCAAAATTCATCATAGTTAATTTTAATAACAAACTACTATCACAGATCATTTTTTTTCATAAAATATTAAAACTTTGGCTTTTCTTAGCTAAAAAACAAAAATTTTCGTGCAAATCCTTATAAAAGGTAGGATCGAAAAATAGGCGTGGATTGTCCGAAACTGGACTGGTCTACACCGTTTTCAATAGCATTCGTCCTTGTGTCAAAACACTTTAGTGTACCAAATTCCATCCAAATATCTCAAAAATTGCAAGCTTTACCTTGAAGAAAAATTTACATGAATAGACCACAGAATCGATCGGTATAATAAAAGCTGGATAAATCTTAACGCTTCTGCGTGTTACATACGGCCGTAAAAAACTTAATACACCCTGTATCACAGGTGGTGTATGGTGTAAACATCAAGCGCATGATTCCAAGGACGTTTTCTCGCTTTGGAACAAGAAAATTAAGTTTTAAAAGAAAATTTATAAAATTTCTGATTAACTTTTCAACTTTACTAGTGCTACCTTCAAACATTAGACGACGCCTGACACTTTCTCGTTAAATTGATTACCAACAATTTCCTTTGCCTTTATGCACATTCATGCTGTCTATCAACTTACGCGCTCGCATTTTGTATGTGAGTTTTTGCAAAGTTACTTTTACTTTCTTATTAAGAAAAGGAGGTGTCAGACACGCGAAAATGTGATAACTTAAACCTTCAGCCTTGAAAGCACATCATTGTTGAGCGTTGTTCTTATATTGTAATATATATATATATATATATTAATAAAATGAAGTGAATGAAAGAGTGAAATAAGAGAGGAAGATAGATTGATAGGGGTCTTCGGACATAACTTCAGGGCGGAAGACCTGGTCACACAAAACTGGCTCATCATCGGTTTAAAAAATGGACAGCCAAATCCCTGCATTGTAAGAGTGTGTTTGTTGTATTTGCGCAAGCCCTTTAGATGCGCATCCCGTGTGCACATCGCTTTCGTTTCGTCGGCAAAAACGTTTGCGAACCGGCCAATAGTGTAATAAAATAGTGGAATTAAAAGTCCCACGAAAGTGCGACTTTGTCAATTTATGCGGAGCGAAACACAAAAAGACCTTTTGTAGGCCTTCACTTTCGCACAAAATTTGATAAATTGATATTATGACGACATTTAAGTTCATTTTAGAGGGGATTTTGGTTGACTTTTGATCAATCCAGGCACAATTTTTATGATATCTTCATTTATTAAAAGACTTCGAATTCCCTATAAATCACTTAAGTCTTCGTAATCATTGTTGCTATATAGATTCCCCTGTTACACATTGAATTATTATTTATTTTGTTCTAATTATATACGTATTTGTGACGACCTGTGATCTTAATATAAAAGGGATGCTTCGATAAAGTTTTACCAAATTTTGGCCGATGTCTATTTTTGAGCCGATACAATGACCGCACTGTCATTTACAACGCAATAATTTGGTTTAAACTCTTGTTCGGGACAACGTTGAAAAAGGATCTACTCAGTGCTCCCAATAGTTGACAACACATATCATCTCTTATCAACAACCCTGTTTCTTGAAATAGTGAAGACAAACTATTTTTTCTTCGTGTAGTTTTCGTTCAAAACGTGATGTTAAGAATATCTCTACACTGATTTCCAATAGTTCTTTTTAAATAACTTTGTTAATAATTGATGTTATTCTTATTATTACTACTATTATTGTTATTAATTTAGCCAGAGAATAAATCGAAGACTAAAATCTTAAAGCATTATCATCTTTATTAAAAACTGTATTGAATTCGAGATTTGAACCCATGACCAATCGTTAGTCAAGACTCGTTGCCGACTCGGCTACTCAGTCGAATAGTTCATCTTAATGTACTCCTTCTACAATGAAATCAGCTTTGAATTGACTTGAAACCAGGACTTTCTTTCCCAACATTTTCATTGTTGGAAAAACTATTGTTACGTTACGATGGTATTACGTTTTCTTCTTATTGTCAGCCGCCCAATCTAAGACCGTATGTTGACAGCAAAACAAAATGGAGTTGACTTTGCTCGCTATAATGTCAAAACACGATTTCCCGATATTTGTCGTTTAGACTTCTTCATATCACCGCTGATCTACGATACGCATGAAGACGAAAATCTTACTTTAATTGTAGCTTTTTTTAATTAATTTACTAATAAATTATTGATAGGATTTTAAATTTCATCTCTCTACACCGACACGAGCTCAGAGGCAGATTCGATAGCTGGGAAAGCAAACAAATTCGTTCAACAACACCGTATATTTAGGGAAACAGAGAGACCTAAGCAGTAAACTGCTGTGCTTCGAATTTTGTCCAAATAATATTTATCTTAAATTGCTATTATGGATAAATTTTCATCGCGATATATGAAAAGTTGGATATTTTTGGCATTTAAGGGATTATTTTTCACGAAAAGCCTTACATTCGGTGTGGGGCGATATTTAGACCACTTTGAAAACAACAAAAAATAAAATACAGTTAAGTAACGAGCTAACGAGTTGGGTTCCGGCTCTCAAGCCGACAGGTCGAGTTTTGGCTCTCGAGCCAATAAGTCGGATTTGAAATTAATAATTGTCGCGATACTGTGGTTTTATCATATATTTTATTATTAATTTACTGCAATTCACCAAGTGTAACAAAATATTGAACTAATGAAAGAAAGGTGTAAGTCCCTGCAGACAAATAGAAATTTTCTTGTGATTCTTTCCCTGGGCCGCTGAGCTGCCCCGGCCGTAGGAAATGGGACGGAACGTGCCCACAAGTGGCTTAATGGCCTAAGCTTAGTTTTCGAGAATATGAAATACTATATGGTCAACATTAGGTGCGTTTAATTTCTATGTCGAGTTGCTATTATGGACTCATTTTCGCTATGAAATATTGAAAGTTACTTCTCTTAACCGTACGAAGACTCAGTTTTCGTTGGAAGGACTTTAAAAAGTTTCCCCATCCGATCCAAACGTTTTACACCAATTTAGAGTGCCGAAACATTACTAGTCAGCGATTCTTGTGGAGGCGAGTAGTTGGAAAAAGGACTTTCGGCCTAACACGTTTTTAGTAGAGTTTTTCCTTGAGCCAACCCGCTGCACTGTATCAAACTTTGATTGATTCAGAATTGTTTCTTAAAGCGGTTGGTAAACGGTTGGATCTATTTTCAATCCTTCTACGTGTTACATACAACAACATTTCCTGCATGGCAAGTGGTGTAGAGTATAAAAATATTTTTAAGAAATGATTAATTTGAAATGCATGTCATTATCTCACTGCACGTTAAGTACTTTTGCTTATACTTTTATTTTGCTTTAGCTCCTTAGCAATTGCTTTAATTTAAGAACCATTTTCAGTTTGTTTGATACTATGTTAAGCAGCTTATAAGTTGCAATTCATTATTCAAAGGAGATAATAACAACAAATTGATTTAATCCACTGTTTGAAAGCCTATTAGAAAAATAAATATTTATTGAACTTTTAGTCTTAAAACTTTTGTTATAAGTTTTAATGCTAACCTAATAGTTAAACTTAGTACTTACTTAGTAAGAAAACGCGTGAAAATATTTGTCATACTTTTTTAATATTTTTTTTGGTTTACTGATTTTCATAATCGAAATGTTATCGTATATAAATATTCCAATACGTTGCCATTCTTTGCATCAATATCAAATATATTAAGCGTATAACATTTATACATACATGCACGTGTGATATATGTGATCATCCAAATGTTTTCGAAATACATTCGGAATTCAACAGATAGATGCTACTTCTGACACAATTTCATTTGTCTAATCTTGCACTTGATGCAATTATCAAATTTACAGTAAAACACAGCCTAATGTGCATATAAATCCTTGATGAAAAGTGCATACACACATATAGGAAATTAGAGACCAAAACGCAATTAAAATTCTTCTTGAAAAAGAATATAAAATTGGAGTTGCATACCATAATAAAATAAAGCGCCCGAGCACAGGATTGAACTCTGCCCGTCTTATTCACCACATATAATCTAATCTATTTCAAATTTCACAAGAATACATACTCTAGAAATGTGACTGAAAATCAGGTATATATACATGTATTTATTTCCGCCAATCATTCAAATCTACTTCTAAACGCTGTCAAGAATTTTTTTATTAATTGCATCTTCCAAATATCCTCTTATTTTATGACACCAGTAGATAAAAGCATCGAAAATCATTTGTTGAAATTTGTTATTCTAGTGCATCAAATAAATGCCTTTCGCAACAATACTTTATTTTCTCTTCGAATATATCAGGCGTTAGCAGTTTTGCTTTCGGGAGATTTTACGGTAGCTATCGAAAAACATTCGTACTTTAAGTACTGATCGGATCACTTGTTAATTACCCAAAATTGAGTGTTGTGACCGGCTTTATTTATTATTGGCAGCCCTAGACTAATACTATATCTTTTAAAAATCACTGATATATCACAGCTGTTGCAATTTTTTTAAATTTTTTCTCTTTACTCTTTACGATATAGGACAAGATTTATTTGTTGTTTTCGTTTTGCTTTGTCACATTCAAGCTGCGGTTTCTAATCTGAAAAGAACAAGACTATGTTGGGGTATGTTTACCTTAGATACATAAAACATAAAGTTAAGAAAAACGAAGTAGCTTTCAATTTATGCTCCTCTGCGTGCTTCTACTCTGACCAATTTGGCCCATTTCTAATACCAACTAGGGTGCAAGAACTTCCAACGTTTCTACCAAATTTAAAGTCAATATTTTTATTTTCGTGATCAGGAGAGTGCCAACAACACACGCCACACACTAATACAGACGGACAGGCATGGCTTACTCAATTCAGAATTTAACGGTGATCAAGAATATATATCCCTTACAGGGTCACTGAAGCTTCCTTTTGGGTATTACATACATTATGAAACAACACAGAATGAGCACGCCCCCATCTTACAGTGATAGGTATAAAAAGGAAGCGAACTAATATTTATTATCTTTACTAACTAACTAACTTGCGCAAAGTAGCCAAGTTCAAGAGATAAGCTGTATTCACGTTGCAGCAAAAATGTCAATTTTTCTGTATAATAATTTTTCACAACTTTTCTAACGCGGCTAAGGCGTAGTTCGTTGCAACAGGAATTAAATTAAAAATGTTTTTTACCTGGTAATGTACAAATCCTCAGCATAAGGCAAATGCAGAAGACTAACGGTAGCAACATTTACTAATGATTTTTACTTTAAGTTAATTATGATAGAAAAGTGTAAGGCGACAAGAAACAAAGTGTATCTGACATGAAGTCGCCTTTGTGCTTACCGATATTTATACTATATACATGTATAGTATAGAACATACAATAATTGTAAGTTCAAGGCGCAGATAAAGCATTGCAAACGCATAATAAAATAAAGAATGATTTCTTCCACTTTTGCTAACGACAGCATTCTAAAGGAGCACATACGTGATATTCTTTATTATTAAAAGGTTAACACGGGTGTCAGTTTCTAGTGTAAAGACGGATCGATAGGGTTTTTTACAACAAATTCGTTACTTGCAGAAAGTTGACGCTGCAATGTAGATAAACGGAGCTTACCATATCTAATGTCGTTGATTCGGCGCACGGGAGAGAATTAGAGTCCTTGTCCGTACCAAACTTATCCGGCTTATGAATAGATTCGCAACAGAGTACCACAACTCAAATGGATTTTTAAATGAGCGGAGAACAGTTAGGAGGAATCTCTAATCGCTGATGGCATGGGCCATGTGAAGGCAGCCCAGAAAAATCCGAAGTTAAAATATTTATGTTTACTACGACGACTGTTCAGTCTCAATAGTAACCCGTCCCTTATTTTGTCCGCTCGGTTTTACATGTTCGATTTTTATGCCCTAGGTTTGTTGTGTTCTATTATGTTTACTTCTTCCGTATCGACGTTTATATCCACTACCGGAGGATGAGAGTATATACGTTTTGTGAAAACGTTTGCGATATCCCCGGAAACAAACTCCAGAGACGCCAAAAAGTATAAATATTCTTGATCAGCTTTTTAAATTCTTCATCGAGCTAAACGTGTCCGTCTGCCCCTGTGTCTGTCTGCCTCTCTGTCTGTGTAATGTGTGTGACAAGCATTCTGTCCACTGCAAGAATGAAGGCATCTGACTCAATTTTGACAAAGACATTGGGAATGTTGAAAATGGAGATAGTCGATCAAGGCACACACCCACAATACAAAGTAAAATGAGAAAAACTCGTTTTTTACTTATAAACTACAAAAAATGCAAGATAAAAATTTGTCCTTATATTCTGCGACTGATCGTCTGCCTTTGTATGTTAGAACTGATGAACAGCAAAAGAAAGGGAAAAAATCGCCAAAATCATGTTAAATCATGTTTTACCAGAACAATTGTAATACCTCCAGGGTGACTTGGGAGATCTTATCAAATTTACATATAAAAAATATATATAGATCAGTATGAAATTTTTAATCTATCTAGGCATGTTTGTCCGTCCGTCTGTTTTCCTCTATTCATTCGCTTTTTGTCGCAAAAATGAAGACATCGTGCTCAAACTTGACAAAACATTGAAAGCTACTCCACATAGGTTGGTACCGACAATGGGTCAAATCGGAAAGGAAACGCCTTAGTACAACATAAAATACAACATAAATGAAGAGCTCCTTTGTCTTCAGAAGAAAAAAAATGTTGTTTTGCCCGTTACTCATAAAGACGGTGGGTATAGAAGATTCGTCTACAGCCCAACATAATATTCTTACTTGTTAAAGTACCGTGTCATACATCGCTTGCGGTAAATATATTGAATAATAAACTGACAAAGATATGTGGATATTAGCCTTATGCGGATGTTTGAGTGATAATCTTCTGATTTTAGTGGACGAATGGTTTGACTTTGGTAAGCTTGGACCACAGAGGTTCGCATAATTACTTATATAAGGCTGCCTATGAAACATAGGAAAAACAGAAAAAAGGTATAATATTTGGACGGAAGGAAGATGCTATAAGGCGAGTCAACCTTGAACAATAATTGTGTTATGATTTGTTTTTAAAGATTCTTTAAGTTCATTTTTTCTTCTAAGTGCCTTCCTTGGGGACATTTTGCTGTCGGGCAATTTACTTCGCCCGTTCCTTGACTTCTCTGCTCTAGTAGTTCGTTAACGCAAGTAAGCAATTATTTTTTCTCAAGATAAAATTTGAATCTCTCTTTCATTCCAAAAAAGAACTTTTCCAGCCGATTGTTATTTTTTGATTATCCTGGACTGTTTTTGCCCATTTTTATCTGCTCTATAGAAATTCAATTGATTCAGTCATAAAGTAATGAATTATGACAATCATGCAAAAAATTAATCTTCCTTACTATGAAATTCGTCGGCAAAGGGAGAATTTCTTGCAGAACTGACTTTTTTTTTTATTTACATTTGTGTTACACCTGACGCTGACAACAGTATATTAATAATTTTTTTATCCATTAATTTAAAGATGCATTCATTAAAGAGGGCGATGCGATTAAAACGAGCATACTTTTTTATTCCTTGTTGCTATCTGCTTATGCGTACGGGGAATTTACTTCCTTTTGTTTGCTTCTGCTACGAAATATTTCATTGACCATTTCCATAGGTTTTTCTTTATTGGCGTTTTACGGCTTATTGCTTTCATTTATATCTG